>CAUYQV010138138.1:0-18910 GCA_963574575.1 Galagoides demidoff
TATCAGGCTGGGTCAGACAAAACTTCCTTACCACTTTGTGTCAACAATTTAAAGTGGTTTTAACATATTTCTGTTTGAGGTTTCCTCCTCTGTCCTTATCCCCTTAAAGACTGTTTCATTTCACTAGTGCAGACTACTTGGCCAAATTGACTGGCCTGGTTAAGGAATGGCCTCTGAGTAACCTAGATTAGGGCACATTTGTTTGTTTCTCATTACCCATGTTAACTAAATAGAAATATAATTCTGTTAGTTCTTCTATAGATCTACTTTGAAACGTGAGATTGTTCAAACATTACATGAGAAAATCACCCATCACCACTAAGTTAAAGACTTGAATATCTGAGCGCTCCAGAGCCTCAAACTCCTACTACAGTCACTGATCCATAACATTTTCCTCTTGGTAATGGACTCCACGCTAGAGCAGCCCGGTCTTGCAGCATGTTTGTGCACCAAAAAGTAGATTTTCAAAGATCCAGTGCTAGTCATCACTGTCACTGCCAGACTCGCTCAACTGCAAGTCATTTCCTACAAAAACAAAAACAAAAATAGAATCAAACGAAAAGTACAGAATTTAAAAATTACTTTCTCACTATTTTTTGATTGACTGCTATGGCTATCATACTACAGTAAAACGTTGCTAACTCAACTTAATTAGGGAGAAAAATCCATTTAACTCAGTGAAAAAAACTGGTACAGTCAACATTTTAAAAGAGATGCTATTTTTGATATCTGCAAAGCACAGCAATACTAATTAGGACGAAGCAAAGGAGGAGTTGGTTAGAAAGCTTTTAAATGTGTTAATAAGTAGCAAGGAAGTATTTATAAATAACTGATTTGCCATTTGGTAGAACTGCTTTATAAAAACTAAGGAAACACCACGTTAGGCTCCCTACTAAGGCAGTTGAGTACTGTTAACACCAGTAATACACTAGAGTAATATTCCCTCTCTGGTACACTTCTGTTCTGGATACTCGTGTTATTTTAAACTTTAAATCTGAACTAATGAGTTTTACAAAGCCCCAGATCCTTGTTTAGGGTGCAAAACTTAGGAATGAAAAACTTAAGTACTCAACCTTTCACTTTAATATAATAGCAATACGTATAATAGAACACCAGCTGACATTGTTTAGATTAAAAAACAAAAGTGCACTTCTGTATTTCTGGATTGCTAATCTCTAGTCTAGTTCTTCTCAAAGTGAGGCTCTGGAGTCCCAGAGACTCTTTCAGCAAGGTCTGATCCTGAGCCTTCTCCATTGACCTACCTTTGTAATGCTATTTTCTTTATACCCTTCAACCTATGCTGAAGACAGGGAACACACGGCAATGTCTTCAGATATTTTTGGTTGATATAGCGTGTGTTGGGGGCGGGAGGACTGTTACTAGCATCTGGTGAACAGAGGTCAGGGATGCTCTTAAACATCCTATGAACAGGACAGCCCCCCACAACAAAGATATTTCCTGCCCAAAATGTCAATAGTGCCAAGACTATCTTTGCTTGGTCTATACCAGTGGGGTTAACTAGGCTAGCTTCCCCACTGTTGTCTCTAGACCTTCCAATTTCCTCAAAGGGAGGTGCACCACAGAAGAACATTCATCAGGCTTCCAGAAAAATAAAAAGCATAGAAATCCAGCTCTCTCCCTACATCCAAAAAAAAAAAAAAAAAGAAAATTGCCCTTATTTTCCTCTGTTTTACTTTAGTATCAACTACATTAAAAGCCAGCCAGGGCTCAGCGCCTGTGGCTCAATCGGCTAAGGCGCCAGCCACGTACACCTAAGGTGGCGGGTTCGAATCCCCAGCCCGGGCCCGCCAAACAATGATGGTTGCAACCAAAAAATGGCCGGGTGTTGTGGCGGGCGCCTGTGGTCCCAGCTACTTGGGAGGCAGAGACAGGAGACTCGCTTGAGCCCAGGAGTCGGAGGTTGCTATGAGCTGTGATGCCATGGCACTCTACCCAGGGGGATAGCTTGAGGCTCTGTCTCCAAAAAAAAAAAAAGCCAGCCAGATATTTTATGATATCCATTCTTCTCCTTCTTGCCAGAGACTCATAGGTCTCTACATAAATCCCAGTGGCATAGGTTCCTATGTATGTGAACTACAGGACACCTCGCTGTCTGCAGACAGTGCATTCTTTTTTGTGAAAGTCCTGGAGACAGAGGCAGTATGATGGCAGGTAGCTCCCCTATAGCCTGCTTTATAAACAAAAGCAAAGAGCCTACTGTTAAATGTTTAAGCATTTGTCAGAATTCACAAAACTCAATTTGTGCCATTGGAGAATGGAAAAGATAAAGAAGACACTTTGAGTCTTGTGTTTCCCTTTTTTACTATTATGTAACTCACTCCTTTCTAGTCCAAATTATCTTTGCCAAGATCATTTTCCATGCCTTAAATGTCTTCAGGTTTATAGGGTCTGGTATAAGATAAATAGAATATGCATCACTAGCCCTCTCTCAGCCATAAAAGGGACAGCACTCTTACTGAGGGTGTTCATAAGCTGGTTGTTTCCTTGTGGCCGGCTGGTTCCATTGGCAATGGCAGGCCTGCTGTTGTAGGGCTGCTGGTGTGAAGGCTGTGGAGAAGAGGCTGGGCCATTGTCCTCGCCTCCACTGCTGGAGCTGTCATCATCACTTCCTGAAGAGCTCTCAGAATCTGAGGAGCTGCTCCCACTGCTGCTGCTCATTTGTTCAATAATGTCAACTTCAGCCCTCAGCTCTGGAATAAATACATGACATGGATCAGCAGAGCCACCACTCCCAAGGCAGTTTGAAGCTTCTATAAAGAGCAAATCAGCAAAAACAATAGTATTAAAAAGTACATGTATTTTTTGAGACAGAGTTTTACTCTGTCACCCTGGGGAGAGTGCCATGGCATCATCGTAGATCACAGCAACCTCAAACTCCTGGGTTTAAAGTGATTGTCTTGCCTCAGTCTCCCCAATAGCTGGGACTACAGATGCCCACCATAACATCTTGCTTAGAAAGTATTTAGACAAAACCCTACTTCTCAATTCCTTAAAAAACATACAAACAAAATGACTAAAACCAAAATAAACAAAAAAACTTTCCAGAGAGACGATGGAACTACCCAAAATAAACAAAAAGCAGACTCTGTTTCAAGAGAATGACTATTCTGTATAAAAAGTGATTTAAGTCTATTTTGCCTTTATTTACAAAAATAAACCAAGTGTAGCAATGTTTCTGAGCAAAAAAGATTGTGAATTATGGGGTAAAACCGTAATTTCCAGAAAAGAGAAATACTATGTTAAAAAGGCTGAAAAAATACTTGACCAGGAGTTGGAAGGTCTAATGCTTGTTTTGGATCACCCTCTAACCAGCAGTGAGTCCCAGGTATAAGTCAATGAACATCCCAAGCCATTCTGGAAAAATGCAGGCCAGACAGCCCTACAGTCTTTTTCAGCTTTCATTTCCCAGGAATAAATGAACACTTGCAGGGAGAACCAAAGCAACTAAGAAAAATGGTGGAACAACATTCCTCCTCTCCATTCCACATGTTTGCCTGACAGCCTTTTTTACAGATGTTAAGCAGGGAAGAAAAAGCATGTTTTACCAGCCATTTCAATGTCACTGAATACATTAGGATATATCACAGGATATATCAAGAAAGATGCCGGATTGTCCTGTCCAAACATAACAGGTGACTTTAAATAGCTATATCTCCTTTAAGCAGAACTGACAACAACCAACCACACGTGATCTAATTCTTATTGAACTTTAGTGGAAATGTCTTCCATAGCATTCCAATATCCACGAGGTTTAAAAAATTAAGACATGTATAGCTGTGCACAGTGAACAGAATGATTTCATTTTCTACCTCCTCTATAGGGTAGAAAAAGCAAACTTCCCAAGGACAACTCTTTATCTTTACCCATCTACTATTGCTGTATATTTCATTTTGTTTCATTTAACTTACAAATATGAAATATACCACTTAGCCTCATAACTTAGAAGACTTGGGAACACTAAAACCATGCACTGTATGGGGGAGAAAGCCAAAGTAAACCTTTATCTCAGGTTTGCAATGGAGAGCCAAACCACACCTCGAAGTCTAAGCCATTATCCATTTCCACCAGTCCTCATATTCATATATTTTGTGTCAGCACCAAGTTTTTGATCATGGTATTTTAAATGGTCCTCAAACCTATTTTTTAAAAGAGGTGGGGTCTTGCTGTGTTGCTCAGACTAGAGTGCAGTAGCTATTCACAGGCATGATGACAGCAAACCAATATCTCAAGTGATCCTCCTGCTTCAGTCTCCCAAGTAGTTGGGACTATACCCAGCCCCTCTATCCCAGACACTACATTAATATAAAGCTCAGTAACATTGCTACACTTAGTTTTTACTCCCTACACCTAGAATCCTTTCTTTCTCCAAAGCCTTAGGGGTATGCTATATGGAGCTTTAGATGACAGTCATACTTGTTTAAATCCTGGGCCTCCAAGCATAATGCTACCAAGAAAGCCACAACTCAAATCACTATTCAAGGAATCACCTTTGTCAAATGAGATAAATGGCAAAAGTTGCCACCCTCATCACCTCTGCAACAGTGAGCTGTGCAAAAATTTTTCTGATGCCAGTGAGTGTGCCTGCCACCATGTGGGAAAAGGAGCCCTGTGAGTTCCCCAAGAACATCAACTCTCCACTCCCAGTTGCTATCATGGCTCCACAAAACAACGTCTACCTCTTTTGATGTCATCCAACTGAGGTTCAGGAGAGGGGTTATCTTTCAAGGGAGAAGTTTTGGGTCCAACTGGAGGCTTCATTGGAGCTCTGAATGGCATAGGTGGTGGAGGTGGTGGTGGCTGTGATGGCTGTGGGGTACGAGTGGGCTGTTGTTCCATTCGGGCCTGGATTTTACTGCTCCCCTCAGCTCTGAAAGGAGAGACATACACTAAATCAGAGGGGGAAAAAGAGTGGTTCTCAAGCACCCAGACATCTCCATAGAACCTCATGCTCTATCCAGACCACTGAAAAATACTGTCATTTATAATTGTATCATATTAACAACTCATTCAACACTTGAGTGTCTACTGCATTTCAGTACTGTATCATGCAACAGGGATACAGAAATGAATAAAACACAGACTCACTGCCCTACAGAAACCCACCTTTTATAGCAAGAAAGAAATAAAAGAAATATAAGCTATAACTTGATTATGAGAAATCATTTTACTAGTAGAAAATAGTTACGCATTGCTTAACAATGGTATGTTCTGAGAAATCCATCATTAGGTGATTTTATCATCATGCAAATATCATGAAGAATATACAAACCCAGAGAAAACATTTTTACTTACATACATTTTTTTTGTATCAAAAACAAAATGCCCCAGCACCATTAATGAATTATCAGTTATTTCCCTTATTTGATCTGCAACGTCAGTTTCAAGTGCCATATATCAGGTTTCCATTGTGCTCTATTATCATCTCATGGAACCATGTTCATCTACACAGCCTGCCATTACAGGCAGTACCTGACTGCTTCAGTGGGCGCAATATGAAGTTACAATCACAACCGCATTGGTTCCTAAATAAACTAACTCTTAAAATACCAGCCAACTCGCAAATTTTTCCATTATCTACATTCTGCTTGCTCATTTCATCATATGCCAGCTCTTGCTGGCAGACAAGCAGAGTTCCACCTCAACTGAGAAAATTCTAGCCCAGTGCTTCTCAAGCCTTTGCTTTTATGTACCAATCAATCACCTAGGGATCTCTGCAGATTCAGACTTGGTAGTCTTCATGTCTAATAAGTACCCAGGTGACATGATGCTGCTACTCACCAGATCACACAGAGTAGCAAAGGAATATACAATCACCAGGCATGGGAAAGGTGACTGTGGCATCAGGTTCATTGTACATGATGAATACACATGGACAGTGGCAGGACAGAAGCAAGGGCTACACAATGCGTTGCCTGGGCCAGTTCTCAGCTCTAGCACTCAAATTTAAGGAAGTCATAATCTCGCTAATCCTCAGTCTCCTTATCTGTTTTTTTTTTTTTTTTAAGGGTAGTAATAGCACCTTTCTAAAAATTACTCACAAAAATCAGATAAGCTAATGTACATAAAGCATCTAGCACAGTGTCTATAGCACATGAAAACCCCTCAATAAATGGTTGCTATTTTTTTGTGAAATGAATAAAGAAAAATGACTTGAGGAAGCATAATAGAAAAACATCAGTCTGTGACACTCTCTTTAAAATGACCATATTATAACAATTACTATATTACACTGTAACAAACAGAACCACTAGGTTACTTCTATTTGCAGAATTAATTAGGTTACTTCTATTTGCAGAATTAATTTTGACTTTCAAACAAACCCTAACTGGCTTCATATTAGATACGTAATACCTAAAAGAATTCATCTTTTTAAAAAATTGGCAATTTTAATTTAGTATTTTAGTGACCTGAAATGTATCCAGTTAATGTTTTTACTTTAATAAAGAATACATTATTCAATTATTCTTTCATAATTATAAGTCTATAAATTTAAATTTTATCCCTTAGGTGGTACAATTTGTGAGTTTAAAAAGATTAGCTTAATTATAAAGTACATTATCTTTCCCCAAGGTGCCCATATTTTCAGGCATGTTCAACCTTTTTTCTTTACTGCCACACATTGAAGAATGAGTTGCCTTGGGCCACAAACTAAATACACAAAAACCAGCTAAAGCTGATGAGCAAAATAAAGAAGGTCCATGCATATTTTTTGTAATATCTGATAACCACAGATAAACAAAGCTATCCTCAAATAATCTGTGCACAGCCCATAGGTTGGACATCCCTGTTAGGTCTTAAAAATATTACTCCTTTTTATTGCATTTGAGGAAAAGATGTATTTTATTGATTTATCTGAGTAGACACAGGCAGAGTTAAGATTATCAATAGAACACTATGAGCAAGGAGATGCTCATGACCTTCTAAAAACTAAATAAATAACACAACGGTTTAGAAACGTAACAGAAATCAGCATGTGATTATTTACATACCTTGTTTTCTTCACTTGAATGCTGCTACTGAGTTTTTCCAGCACATATTCACCAGTGTCATGATTAATAATAAGTACACAGTCTTTCTGGTAAGGCCGTTTGTTTCCCTTGAACACAGTCATTGGTGGTGTGGATCCCTGTTTGCAAAAAAAGCATAAGATGATCAAATGAAACTTATGAATAATAAAAGTAAATTTACAGATAACTCTATAGAAGATGTAGAGTCTCTAAGATGACTCTTTGATAAAATCTTTTATCAAAGCTACTCAAAGTGAACAGAATGAAGTGATTTCTATTTTAACTCCTTCTGAATTCCTAGGCAAAAATAAAAAAGGAGACAGTAAAACAGCAAAAAACTGTGACTGTGCAACTGATTCTAAGTAATCAAGTAGTGTAAAAATTTTAAATTACTGGGCAGCACCTGTGGCTCAGTGAGTAGGGTGCCAGCCCCATATACCAAGGGTAGCAGGTTTGAACTTGGCCCCAGCCAAACTGCAACAAAAAGTAGCTGGGTGCTGTAGTCCCAGCTACTTGGAAGGCTGAGGCAAGAGAATTGCCTAAGCCCAAGAGCTGGAGGTTGCTGTGAGCTGTGACACTACAGCACTCTACCAAAAAAAAAAAAAAAAAAAATTTTGTCTCTTAAAAAAAAAAATTAAATTACTGTACATGTTTCTAGGGATTACAGAAGTGTTATAAATAATGATAAAGTACAAACTGAGAAAAATAAATTAACCATCACTTGCATTATGCTAAGTAGAGCTATCACTTAGTAATAAGTGAGTAATCTACATTTCTTTCTCTTTTTGTTGTTTGTTTTTTTTGAGACAGAGTCTCATGCTGTCACCCTGGGTAGAGTGCCATTGTGTCACAGCTCAAAGCAACCTCCAACTCTTGGGCTCAATCCTCTTGTCTCAGTTTTTCTATTTTTAGTAGAGACTGGGTCCCAGCTTAAACAACCAGAATGTTGTTTAAGCTGTTCCTCCCAGAATGCTAGGATTATAGGCGTGAGCCACTGTGCCCGGCCCATATTTCTTTCTGACTAAAGAGTCCAGGGCTTCCCTCTCATGTGCCAAGTAACCAACAGAGAATGCTCCAACGAAGGTCATTATCCTAGTTAGCTCAGAGTAAGTAATCATGCCACTCACCTGCTTAAGCCTTTCTACCACTCCTCTGTTGATCTTAGGCCAAGGGATAAAACCTTTAAACCAGCCATCTGGTCTTGCAAGCCCTTGATTCCTCCCTAGCTCTCTGTACCATGCACCCCTGGGCTCCGTGTGCTTCAGACCAGATGGCAACTGGCTTCTCTCAGATCCTCAAGCTCTTTATTGCCTTAGGGCTTTAACAAAGCTTCTGTCTACTATGTGCTGCTGTTTTCTCTTTAATTTACTCAATCTTCAGATCTACTCAAAGTTTACTTCCTTAAGAAAGCCTTCCCTGATTATGTAGAATAAGTGCTATATTTTCTTTCTTTCTTTCTTTTTTTTAGAGACAGTCTTACTTTGTTGCCTTTGGTAGAGTGCTATGGCGTCACAGTTCACAGCAACCTCCAGCTCTTGGGCTTAGGTGATTCTCTTGCCTCAGCGTCCCAAGTAGCTGAGACTACAGGCATACACAACGCCCGGCTATTTTTTGTTGCAGTTTGGCCAGGGCCCGGTTCAAACCCGCCACCCTTGGCATATGGGGCCGGCGCCCTACTCACTGAGCCACAGGCGCTGCCCATATATCTTCTTATACTTAAACTCCAGTCCATAAGCTCCACAAGAACAAGAAATATGTTTGTTTTGTTCAAACTTTTATTCTCAGTGCCTAATAATGACCCAATACATGATAGGCATTCAATTAATACTTGCTGAACACAGGATTTAATGCCTTGCTTTAATGCCTTGCCTCTTTGATTTCTTATTCATACAGTAAAAGTTTAGAGCTGGAAGGACTTCAGGGACCATTTATCTAACACTTTGATTTTACATTTGGGAAACTAAGGTCCAAAGGGAGATGATGTAACCTGCCAAAAGCAACAAATAACGTAATAGCAGTTTGAACCGGCAGACAATTTTTCCTTAACACAAAAGTTTTCCAGGTCTTTATGTCCAGAGCCTTTTCATTCTACCCCCAACTACCAAGAACTTATTATGTCCTGGACAGGGTTGTGACATGCAATGATACATGTTCATTAAGAACATCATGTCATCCTGTGGGCTTTGTGATCAGTACTGTCTTGGGCAGGGCTTCACCGAAGTCTTTCCTTTGTAAGGGTTCTCCATAAAGCTCTGAACTGAATTCTTCATCTGTAAATTAGATGAATATTTCAAACCCCTGGCTCTTGCCTGAGACTAATAGCCTGTACTTGATACTTATCAGATAGATGCTAATCCTGCTCCTGTTTGTCTTAACTCCTGGCTAGGTTAACCCACACTCCTGAGTTGTTAGGCCTATATAAACAGCAAGGTACCTAGGGCTTTTCTCTTCGCAGTTACTTGGGAGAAAACAATGCACACCTAAAAGAAGAACTCAGTGCCTAGACAGGAACCTTGTCTACTTTGCAGTAAATGGAAGAAAGCCTAGTTTGGGGAAAAGGGCAAACAATCATTTTGAATCAAGCACCTAAGTAGCATGAATTCTACCCTGTTCCACTCCCTAAAATTCCTTCTTCTCCTAATGTTGGTATTTTAGAAATCTAGACATTTTAAACAGTAGGAAATTTACATCACAATAACAAAATATGAGGATTCACTATGATCCTTATTTTAAAGAATTAAATGAACTTACAGGGATATGTGGCAGTGTAATTGTGACTTCGTCTCCTTTGCCAACCTGAAGCTCTCCTTCACATGAAGTGTCTATAGATGCTGGCTTAAAGTCATCTAAAGGAAAAGGATAAAACACTTAACCCCAGGTTATTTATAAGGGTTTCCTCAGTATTTTAACTTAAGAGTTGGTTTTTATTACTCAGATAAGGACAAGAAAAATGATTCAGAAGTCTTCAAAATGATTTCACTATGGAAAATTTCACTATACAAAAATAGAGAAGACAGTACTATGAACCCTGGTATACCATCATCCAGCTTCAATTACTACCAACTCAGGGAGGATGGTTTCATAGACAAGATCCACAGATTTTTCCTCTGACCTCTCACTGGATTATTTTGGGAGGAAAAGATAGAATTTACACGTCATTTTATTAAACAAAGATAATAAAAGGGATACTTGAAAATTAATGCCTCATCATCCATAAGGTGTTTTATTAGAGTTATGAGGATCAAAAGCAACAGAGCCTATGAAATATACTGTGACTGGCTCGGCGCCTGTGGCTCAAGTGGCTAAGGCGCCAGCCACATACACCTAAGGTGGCGGGTTTGAATCCAGCCTAGGCCCACCAAACAACAATGATGGCTGCAACCAAAAAATAGCCAGGCGTTGTGGCAGGTGCCTATGGTCCCAGCTACTTGGGAGGCGGAGGCAGGAGACTTGCTTGAGCCCAGAAGTTGGAGGTTGTTGTGAGCTGTGATGCCATGGCACTCTAGCCAGGGGGACAGCTTGAGGCTCAGTCTCAGAAAAAAAGAAAAATACTGTGACTATAAAACCTGTATGAAATATAAAAGGGGCGGCATCTGTGGGTCAAAGGAGTGGGGCACTGGCCCCATATGCCAGAGGTGGCGGGTTCAAACCCAGCCCCTGCCAAAAAAGAAAAAAAAAGAAATATAAAAGGGCACAGCATCATAAAAGCTGATTTCATTTTGAACAGACAATGCTAAAATTAGAATTTGCCACATTCAAGTTCCATAGCTTTAGTAAAGATACTTTTGTAGATATTCAGAGCAGACAGCTTAACTGTATCTCTATAAGTTATCTTGCTCATATTTCTGAATTGCAGTTAGAACACTGCATTCAGAATTGCATGTTAGAACACATGAATAACCATCTTCCTTCACATTAACACACACCTGCCTCAAACTGCAGGTCAGGTGCGTAAATGAATAGTGGCCTCATTTAAATTCCACAATGCCCTTCAGTAGAGGAAAACATCAAGTTAGCAAACTGCTCAGGGAATGATGTCTTATATTCCCAACTTCTCTCTTTAAAAGAGCTGAATGTGCTGTCAGTAAGAAGCATAGTAATGGCACAGCAAGTAACCACATAAAGCTGGAACTTCAATAGCTACCACGCCCTCTTCATGTATGTTGAGTCACATCTATTAGCTCCTCTAACAAAAACAAGTCTTAACCAGCGTCAGCGCTACAGGAAATCAAAAGGCTGTGAATCATGGAGGGATGCTGCTCAGTCAGCCAATTCCTAATAACCAGAGTGCACTGTCTAAACAGAGTCCATAATCATGTAGAAAAAAGCCCAGCATAATGACTATTTCGACATTCCTTATGCCTCTCTCTTCTTCCAAACATAGATTAAGCTTTAACCTATTCCCAGTCCACAAATTCTAATGTTATTCTTTAATCACCGCGGGACTTGGTCTGGGGAAAACTCATAGTATGGGTGATCTCAAAAGACATCAAAGTCAAACGAGGCACGGAAAGAAGAGGAAGACTCCCGATCGGGCGCAGAGAAAATGAAGACCCTTTGGCAGTACAGGGAACAAAGGGCAGTATCAGGATGTCCAGGAGTAAGATCGAAGAGGAAAGAAAGCTGAGCAAATCAGGGAAGAGAATGTATTAGGAGGGGAACAGATGAGCCCCTAGCAAACGGTCAGAGTATTTTCTATGTGGAGAGCCCTGATGGAGTAATGGGGGGAGGAGGAAAGCTTCGAGGAAGAACTGGACTCCCTTGGCTTAAGGACTGGGGGGTGGGGGTGGACAGAAACGAAAAAGAACCAATAACTTTTGGAATTATGAGGTAGAAGAATAGTTGGGAGTGACGAAGTCTTGGGAACTCCGATGTGAAGGTACAAAGCGAGGTTCCAGAGAAACTGGAGTAAGGTTGGAACTGACTCTAGCAGGGAGTTCCCTGGACTTTGGAGGACAGAGGGAAAGGAGTCGAGGTGAGCATGTGGCGGCTGGAGCGGCCGGAGGGAACCTGGGAGCGTTGACTTACAGCGAATGGTGTGGAAGGAGGCTCGCGGCCGCTTCTCGAAACTCTCCCCAAGCCGCAGGCAATGTTCCTCGCGGTCCAGCAGAGGGTTCGCGGTCCCGTTCATGGCCCCGCACGGGCCTAGCGCCGAGAGCGGCGCTCTCGGGGCGCGGCCGCTGCCAGGGCTTCTGGCTCCGGCGTCTGGCAGGACGGTGCTCCCGGGATGCCACTCCGGAGCGCACCGAGACCCCAGCCAGCGCCCACCGGAGGCAGGAAGCAAGTCTTCTGGGCGCCGGGGGTGGGGGAGACTCTGAGGAAACAAGGCCCCGGGATTTCCGGCGTCAAGGAGGGACTTCCGTCTTCCCAGCGGAAGGGGTGGGGGCGGTACCATGGCGAAGGGATTACGCCGGGACAGTCCTTAGGCCTGGCTTGTCCAGACTCAGGCTTTTTCCGCTGCTACTTCCAAATTCTGCTTCTTAGGCTTGGGCCCAGCTGCGGGGTGAGTACGCCCGGCTCTGCCCCTCGAAGTGAATTTAGGAGGTGACGACCGTGAGCCCTGAGCGTGGCTGACTAGATGAACGCAGCTCTGGTAGCCAAACATGGGCGGCCCTCCGCGGGGGCCCGTGCCGTCTGGTTTAACCGGAGTGTCTTGAGAGGGAAGGATCCTAGGGACCTTTAGCCTCGCGCCCACTGGCTCCCTTAGCGCGGTGATGGCGGTGCGAGGGCTTCAGTCCCTGGAAAGCGACGCCCTTTCTGGTTCGTGCGACAGTGTCTTGTGAATGGGATCAGAAACTGAGGCCGCTCAGGTTCAGCGTCATCTCCTTCGAAAAAACGCAGCTCCTGCTCACGGGAAACAATGACCCCACTTGTCTGACAGTTGATTACCGCTTCCAGTGCAGGCTGTTGTTGGGTTTTTTAAGTCACCCCTTTCTGGGACCCCGAAAATTGTGGAGTGTTCTCCCCAGGGTTTCTCAGTCAATTCGTGTTCGAAGGGTACTTTTCCTAAACTAAACCGATTTATTGTAATAGTTGGCTCATTTTGGTTTGAATTAGAGTTCGACGTATGAGACAATCCTGAGCAGGAAAGGTAAGCGCCCTAAACGTAGGGACTATGACTTGGTCGTCTTTGTGACCTTTACTCACATAATAGACAGGATTTTTGTTAGTGTCACCATCTGGTAAATGTTTGGTGAGTTGAACCTAGTGTCGTAAAGAACTATTCTAGAACCACTGACTCAGTGTCTTGAACTATTCTAGAACCACTAAACAGAATCTCATTCTTTTTCTTTGGAAGCACTTTGTGCTATCTGAGGTGTGAAAACCCACCTGAGAAAACTCTGTGTCTGCGATTAGGGATGGAGACAGAACAGCAGTGTTAAGTGTATTACCGTCAATTTCTGAGATGGCTTCATTACAAAGGAAAGGGGTGCAGGCAAGGATCCTCAGCTTTGAAGAAGAGGAGAAACTAAAAAGAGACCAAGGTTTGGTGTCTGATTTTAAACAGCAAAAACTGGAAAAAGAAGCTCAGAAGAACTGGGACCTTTTTTACAAAAGAAATAGCACTAATTTCTTCAAAGATAGACACTGGACCACCAGAGAGTTTGAGGAGCTAAGATCATGTAGGGAGGTAAGCAAATACTATACTTTATCTGAGTTCTTCATTTAAAATCAGTAAAAGAGGGGTAGAGAATTTATAAAGCCTATTATCAAAATGTTTTGCACCACGGGAGAAAAATACACTGTTCTGTCTTAAGTAGTTTTTAGCAGTTTCTGGTTTAATACATAGGAGAGAGAATTTTAGTGGTCGCTTTCTATTTCTTTAATGCTTATCTGAAAATTGTAAACATTAAATGCTAAATTCAAGAGCCAGGTTCAGTAACTTGGGTCTATAGCCCCAGCTACTCCAGAGGCTGAGGCAGGAGAATAACTTGATCCCAGGAGTTTGAGGCTGTAGTGTGTGATGTTAGTGGCTGTGAATAGCCACTGCACTCTAGCCAGGGCAACATAGTGAGACTCTTGTCTCTTAAGTAAAACTAAGTAAATAAATTCATAGTGAATGACTTCAGTGACAGCTTCAAGATGATAATTGTTAACATTAGCGAACTGTTTACCATCACCCTTTTAAAAGAACTTTACATGTGTTTTCTCGTTTAAGCCTTGTAATAACTCTGTGAAGTGTAGGTTTTCAGGTGAAATTGAGACAAGGAGCTGTGTAAGTGATTTACCCAAGGATATAATGTGGAGGCAGCTTTGGGATTTGAGGGCAAGCAGTTTAACTCCACAGCTTATTCCGTTAGCCATTAGGTTGGTTTGTTTCTTCATTATGCACATGTAATGAACTGTAACTTTGGGCTCTCTTTCTCTAGTTTGAAGATCAAAAGTTAACAGTGCTGGAAGCTGGCTGTGGGGTTGGAAACTGTTTATTTCCGCTTTTAGAAGAAGATGTGAATATCTTTGCCTATGCCTGTGATTTTTCTCCAAGAGCAGTTGAATATGTTAAGGTTGGTGCACCATGCATGTTTTGCTGCTGTGTTTCTATTTTCTTAGATTTGTTTGACCTGCCCTCTATCCTTTGCCCAATTCCACTTTTCCCCAGAGCTAACCAGCTGTGATCACCATGAGTCTTGTTTCCCTGTTCACTCGCATATACAATACATATAGAAAAGCAGGTTTATTCAAGAAAAGTAGGGGAAAAATACCATAACAACATCCATGTACTTAACACCTTTTGCTTTATAGACTTTTGACTGAATTAATTTAAAATAAATCACAAACATAAGGACATTTGACTTCTAAATATATCTGTATACATCTTGGCGGGGGGCAGTTCTACATGACCACAGTAAACTTATCATAGCTGACAAAAATAACTATCATATCCTAATGTCATTAATTCTAGTTCCAATTCAGAGTTCCTCAAATAGTTCCAGGTCTTTTATTATCATTTTTAATACACTTAAGGGCTATCTCTTAATTCTTCCATTATGTCCTCTAAATCTCCTTAATCTAAAATACCCCTACTCAACCCCTTACCTTTTTCCCCACTTACAATGAATTCTTGTAGAGATCAAGCCAGTTTTTTTTTGTTTTTTGGGGTTTTTTTGAGACAGAGCCTCAAGCTGTCACCCTGGGTAGAGTGCGGTGGCATCACAGCTCACAGCAATCTCCAACTCAAGCAATTCTCCTGCCTCCACCTCCCAAGTAGCTGGGACTATAGGCGCCCGCCACAATGCCCGGCTATTTTTTTATTGTAGCCGTCGTTGTTTGGTGGGCCCACGCTGGATTCGAACCTGCCAGCTCAAGTGTATGTGGCTGGTGACTTAGCCACTTGAGCCATAGGCGCTGAGCCGATCAAGCCAGTTTTCTATAATAAAGTCCCACATTCCAGATTGATCAGATTGTTTCTTTATGTTGTTATTTAGCTTATTCCTCTATCTTTTGTATTTCCTATAAACTAGAAGTAAATTTAAGTCAGACAAAATAATATTTGTGAAAAACATTTTAATAGGTGATGTATTTTGCATGTTATGTCATGTCAAGAGGCAGTATCGTCTGGTGTTCTCACTATAAATGATAAAATAGTTTTGGCCAGAGGGTTAAGGTAGTAACTGCCTAAGTCCCCTGTTATAAAACTGTTTCCCTTTTGCCATTAACTCATATGTGGGGGACACTTTGACAATATGCAAATAACTAATTCCTCATCAATCTTTCACAGTTCTAGCATTCACTAAACTTTTTCAGTAGTAGTGGTATCACATTTGTTATAACTTGCTTTCTTTACATTAGTGTATCTTATGGTTTTTTATATTAGTAATGTAGATTTTATTTACCTGTTAAAGTATTCCATAGAATGAATATACCATACTTCGATAGTTTCCCTATTGATACTTATTTGAATCACTTCTAATTTTTTGCTCTTACAAATAGGGTTAATGTGACCAGCATCGTACACGTGCTTCCCAAAACACGTGTGTACACGTTTCTCTGTGATGAGTAATGGAAGAAGTAGAATTCCATGGAAGAAGAGCATGTACTTTTAAATTATGATAGATAATGCCAAGTTTCCTTCCAAAAAAATCATATCAATTTATAATTTCACCAGTAATATAAAGGTACCTTTTTTGCTATTTCCTCAACATTAGATACCAGTCTTTTTTATATTTACTAATCTTATGGGCAGAAAATAATGTCTCCATATTTTATTTTTTTCCGAATTACCAGAGAGGTTAAACTAATTGGTAATATGCAAGTAGTGTTAGTTACTTCTAAGTTCCTTTATTCTACATGTTTGAGAGCTTAACGTGTGATAGTCACTGTTTTAAACACTGGGGGTAAGCAGTGAACAGACAGGCAAAAGTCTCTACCCTTGTGACCCTTGTATTACAGTAAGAATTGTCTCTTTTTAACCTTTGTAAATTTTTCTATTAGTTTGTCATTTTCTTTCTTTTTTTTCAGGATATATTCTGAATCTCCTGTTTTATATATATTATAAACATTTCTTCCAATTTAGGCAGCATTGTTTTTGGTTCCCTTTCATGGGATGTTCAAACATATCAACTTTTTCCTTTTGAGGTGCTTAAGTTTTACGTCTGTTTTAGGAGTTTTTTACTCTTAGGATTTAGACACAATCACCTATGTTTTACTTTTATAATTTTCAGTATGTTTTTTAGTTAATCTGGAAATACTTTTACTCATTACCTTTCTTCAGATACCTTGTTTAGGTCTCATTCTCTTTTCTCCTTCTGAGGTTGCATTTACATGTATGTTATACCATTTGCTACTGCCCCACAGCTCTTAAATACTGTGTTTTAGCGTCTCTCCCCCATCCCCATAGCTCACAGCAACCTCCAACTCTTCGGCTCAAGCAATCCTCTTGTGTCAGTTTTTCTGTTTTTAGTAAAGATAGGGGTCTTGCTTTTGCTCAGGCTAGTTTCAAACTCGTAAGCTTAAGCAGTCCACCTGCCTCAGCCTCCCAGAGTGCTAGGATTACAGGCATGAGCCACTGCACCCAGCCATTTTTTAGCATTTCCATTTGAATCTTTTTTTACTTTCCATCCCTGAAGTTACCTGTCTGATCGTACGTGTTGTCTTTTACATTAGAGCCTTTAATTTAATCAGGGTTATTTTAAATGTCCCACCTTTTAGTTCCAGCATCTGTGTTGTATTTGAGTCTGGCTCTCATGCTTGCTTTGTTTCTTTCAACTGTATTTTTTCTTGCCTTTGGAATGCCATATATTTTTGAGTTGAAGTTGCAAATTTTATATAAGTAGTGGATACTGAGGTAATAGAGATTTGTAATAATCTAGTCAGGAGGTGGGTTGTGTTCGAAGTCTGTTGTTGCTATAGCTACCTGTGAGGTTTGTTATTGCTTTGGGTACCAGAGACTTAAGACTTCTCTCTGACTTTGTTTTTGTCTTCTCTCGTGGCTTTAGGTCTTCTATTTTTGTGCTGTTTCCCCAAAAGAGTCAATCTGTTAAAGATTTTCCAGCTGCACTACTGTTATTATTAGGAGACTTGGTGGTGGGGTGTGGAGGAGGGGATTGTTCTCTAATGTTATTTTTGAACTTTATTGTGGTCCTGTGTCTCAAGGATGTGGCTTTCACAAGTGTTTATCTTTCTCCAAAAATAAAGCTTTTCTCCCTCTTTCTTCCCCAGCTGCGGGAGGAATCCACCATGTCCTGTTCTATGATCTAAAGGCTCTTCTCCCTGCAGATTAAGACTGAGTGTAGGCAGAATAACTCCTTTCTCTCAGCTGCAGTGGTATTCCACCAGTGTCCTTAAGCTTTAGGCCACAGATAGCCTTTCCACTGCAGATTCAACCTTCTCTTCCTTTAGGTAGATGAGAAAGGCCAGCAGCAGAAAGAACACCATCATCCCATGAGGGCCTGATGATATTCCTCATGGAAATACCTGCAAGGGGTGGGAACACACTTGTGAAGTATAATACCTGTGAGTTTGTTAAATTTCTAGTTTTGTGTTCGAGTGCTTGGGTGTGTGACTCTCTGAGGGCACCTGTCTGCCTCTCTAAATTTTAGTTTGAGGTGGCAGTTGTTCTGGTCTTTTACTTTTTTTGAAACAGAGTCTTGCTCTTGCCCAGGATGGAATAATGAGTACAATGGTATAGTTATAGCTCACCACAACCTTGAACTCCTGACTCAAGCAGTTCTCCCACCTTCAGCCTCCTAAGTAGGTGGGACTACAGGTGGTACCACCATAATTGGTTAATTTTTAAAATTTTTGGTAGAGAAGGGGTCTCACTTGTTGCCTGTGCTTGCTTGACCTCTGTTGCTCTAGGTTGACAGGAAAGTTACTTTGCTATCTTTCCAGTTTTTCTCTCCTTAAGTATGGGAGCTCTGTCTTTCTACCTCTGCACATCTCTTGGTTGAAAACAGGAGCCCTTTACTGCACATGGGTAGCCAATTGTGCTTTAATTCAAATAACTAGCCAGTTGTCTAAACCCAGTAAATTTAATGAGAATTTAATTTTTCCTCACTGATAATTGTCACACTTATTGTCTACCTTTTAATCTAATTGTCACCTTTGTCTATCTTAGAGAAAATACTAAAATCCTGTGTGTGTATATATAGTATACACAGGTCAGTGTTGGGGACTGTATTTTGTCTCAGTGATCTTATGTCTCTGTTCTCAAATCACATTGTTTTATTTCTACATTTTATAGTCTGTCTTGATGTCTAGTAGTGTACCTTTTTCTTCATTGTTCTTCCTTTTAAAAATTGACTTGGCATCTTGGCGCCTGTGGCTCAATCGGCTAAGGCGCCAGCCACGTACACCTAAGGTGGTGGGTTCGAATCCCCAGCCCGGGCCCGCCAAACAACAATGATGGCTGCAACCAAAAAATGGCCAGGCGTTGTGGCGGG
>CAUYQV010138141.1:0-22225 GCA_963574575.1 Galagoides demidoff
TTGAGACGGAGCCTCAAGCTATCCCCCTGGGTAGAGTGCCATGGCATCACAGCTCATAGCAACCTCCAACTCCTGGGCTCAAGCGAGTCTCCTGCCTTGGCCTCCCAAGTAGCTGGGACCACAGGCGCCCGCCACAACGCCCAGCCATTTTTTGGTTGCAGCCGTCATTGTTGTTTGGCGGCCCGGGCTGGGGATTCGAACCCGCCACCTTAGGTGTATGTGGCTGGCGCCTTAGCTGATTGAGCCACAGGCGCCGAGCCTAGCTTCTTAATTCTTTTACAGAATACTTTCCAGGTATGTCTTACCCATAGGTTTGTGAGGTTTTGAAGCAATCAGAAATTATTAGGAACTGGAGCCGGTGAATTGGGTAAGGTAGGATATGCCATGTGGATTAAAAAAACCAGAGAAGTACACAAGGTAACTAACTGTTCTCTAGGAAAGTGCCCAGCGCTTCCCAAAGAAGAGTTTCAGAAAGGATTTGAACAGGGGCAGCTTCACTGGAATGTTTATAGTCTTAGCAGTTTATGACCACTTAATAGTAATGTCTAATAAGGAAGTCAAGGCAGACGGCTTTAGGAAGGACATATAAATGACTTTCCCATGATTTACAGGAGAGGATGTTCCGGGCAGTGTCCACAGCCCAGATCCCCGACTCCCCACTGCTAAAGGCCTTTCTTAATCTTCAGTTCGCTCACCAAGATGATATCTGACATGCTGTACTTTTCAGGTTCTGATTCCTAGCTTGGTTTTCCCAGTTTCTAACCTAGACTTTTCATTTATTCAGTAGCCTCTCCTTCTATTCCAAGGAATTCAATCAGGTGGCTGTGGTAGCTGCCTCCCCCTCTTTCTCCTTCTCCCCTTCCCCCTCCTCTTCTTCTAGTATGTAATTCTAGGTTTCAGCAGATGTCTGTGAGTTACCTGTATGTTTTATCGTGTGGCTGTAAGCATCCTGTTTTCTTGTCCATAATAGCATAGGAGAGGAATATTGGCTTAACACAAATAACCATGATCCACACTGATCTACTTGGTCTTCCTTACATGAAGAATCTTTTCTCCTAAGTAAATTAATTCACGGTCTATTTTGTATTAAAATAAATTTTTCCAATAGGGACAAAATCAACTTTATAGTTCAGTTTGGGTATAGAATTAAGTACTTGGGGAAGAAATTAATCCAAACACAGTATAGTTGAATAGACTCAAGTAAGATTCTATGTGGTTTCATTAGAAAGGATCATTAGTGACCTGAGGACATGATGGCCGGGTCTTTTGTGATCCGTGTGAACCTAATCCTCTCTGTTATAGACAGCCATTTTCTTAAATTACATTAATTATAATCCCTTTAACTTCTATGACACCTTTCCTCCAAAGGACTTCAAGTACCTTTGGGGATATGAGATCATTAATACTTAGATTGCTCCAGGGAAGTTGATATGAGCAGACAGTGTTCTCCCTGTCTTACTGATGGATGGATGGAGACCCACAAAGGTGCAAGGACAGACTTGGAGCCAACACAAGAGGCAAAGTCACTGCCTTGACTCCAGTGTTCGGTATTCAGGTCTAAAGCTTCCTACTTTCTCCTTTTCTGAAATCCCTTAAAGAGAAATAGACATGGACAAGACAGATATTAATCATTACTTCATCAGCATAACAGAAAAGTCATATAAACATTTTTCCTTAAAAGGATGACCTGTTTGCATTTTACAGTATGGAAATTGTATCGCTATTTAAAATAAAATTTTAAAAGGAACTCTAAAAACCAACAAAGTTCTTGATTTTTCCAAACCTTCCAGTCTAAAGAGGAAAATAGAAGCCCTCAAACTCTGTCATCCTAAAACCTAGAGCAAGATCCTTCTATCCCTGAACATGGAGGGACTTTATCCTTCGAAGGTAATTTGTGTACATGAGAAGTGTCTTCCACAGGCCAGGTCTGTGGGAGACACAGAGACACAGGGGACAAGAGAGTGATATCCCTGAATTCAGCATCCAGTCTGATTGTCAATATTGTTTCCCCCACTTTATAAATGAGGTTGCTAGCACACAGAGAGTTTAAACATCCGGGCCAGTTTTGCAAATTTGTTAGAGGAGGGCCGATGACCTGGGGCTTTGTCTTCTGCCTGGTTGTGAAGCCATTTCTTATCCTGTGCTCATTCTACATGTCAAAATCTGGGAGCCTCCCAAAACCAGAGATGCTGGTGTGATGTGGAGACAAGGGAACACTTCTACACTGCTGGTGGGAATGCAGTTTGTTTTTTTTTTTTTTTAATAAAAGTTAGCTAGAGGAGGGAGATGAATAGAGCCCTTTCCTGCTCTTTGGGGGAAGTTGGGGTGACAGTGGGCTTGGGAGCTGTCTGTGCCATGGTTCCAGCTGTCTGGGGAGAGCAGCCCTGTGGGGGACGCAGCCAGCAAGCAAGGAGAGCAGATATAAGAAACCCACAGAAAATGTCTTCACAATATTGGAGTCTCAGTTCTGATGGGTAATCCTTGGACCAGCCTTGATACTGACTTCCTGAAGCCTGATTGTGTAGGCTAATCTCTCTATCTCTCTAATAAATGTCGTCTCCTTCTCCCAACTTAGCCGAGTTGGGTTTCCGCCACTTGCCACCCAACTGTGCAAAGTAACACTCTGAGTATTTGGGTTTCTTACCTCTGGATTTGTTTCTCCATAACTTGGATTTCTCCAGCGCTAGTCCACGGGCATTACCACTGCTCTTAAGGTCTATGCCTGAAGGATAAAGCACCTTTGGGGGCAAGGACTGCATTAAAGCTGCAGGGGTTACAGCCCTAGAATAAACTGTGTTGCCTGGTAGATAGGGATGGTCACTCCTCATGGCAGGTGGCGGGTGCAAGTACCGTGGCTGGCACGAGGGATGTCAAGGTAGCTGCTACAAGGGATGGAGTTAGAGCACAAAATCCAGAGCCTCTGGCCAGTTTGTATCCTAATCAGAGAGGCTGGATGCAGCCCCACAAGGGAGCAATGCCATGGTCATGCAGCCTCCAACGGTCTGCAGGGGATACTTCTTTCTCTGGGGGACACTGCTATTCACACCTTTGCTCTGACCGGCTCTGTGCAAATCAGCAAGCCTGAATATGTCAGTCCTGGCTATGACTAGTGTCAGCAGGCATTGCTATCACCACTCAGCCCCTGACCTGCAGGTTTTTACAGAGATGCAAACTAGGCAGCCATAGTATGGTAGCCCTCTCCAGGAGGTGGGCAGCCCTCTCTGCATTGCTGATAAGGTGCTAAGGCCAGAACTGGGTGTCAGAGTCATGCTTCACATATTCATACACTTTCCAGGGCATTTATAACTCTGGTTTTTCTCCTCACCAGCACCTAATAATAACTGTGGGGCCATTTAGTGCACACTTATTACCACTTGCTTGGCACTGTGCTAAACATGGTCTGTGCATTTTATCCTCACAACCCTGTGCAATAGATAACCAGCTTTAAACAAACTTTTAAATTTTATGACAGTTTTAGTTTTTTGTTTGTTTGAGACAGAGCCTCAAGCTATTGCCCTGGGTAGAGTGCTGTGACATCACAGCTCACAGCAACCTCAAACTCTTGGCTTAAACAATTCTCTTGCTTCAGCCTCCCAAGTAGCTGGGACCTGCCACAACGCCCAGCTATATTTTGGTTGTAGTTGCCATTGTTGTTTGGCAGGCCCAGCCTGGATTCGAACCTGCCAGCTCTGGTGTATGTGGCCAGCACCTTAGCTGCTTGAGCTGCAGGCACTGAGCTATAGCTTTAGATGTACTGAAAAATTTTACATAGTTGCAGAGAGTTCCTGCACACCCCATACCCAGGGTCCCTGGTATTAGTATCTCACTGGTATGATACCTTTGTCACAGCTGATGATTCAACACTGAAACTTGATTCTTCACCGAAGTCCTTGCTTTATTCAGATTTCCTCCATTTTAATATAGTGTCCTTTTTCAGTTCCAGGGTCTCATCTAGGATGTCACATTACATTTAGGCTCCTCTTGGCTGTGACGGTTTTCAGACATTCCTTGTTTCTGGTGACCTTGACAGTTTGGAGGAGTAGTAGTCAGGGTATCTTGTGATGCTCTTCTCGTGATCAGACTGGGTTCATGTGTTTGGGGGAGAAAGCCCACAGAGGTAAAGTGCTGTTTCATCCTGTCAGATCAAGGGTACATACTGGTGATGTGAGTCATCCCTGTGATATTAGCTTTCACCCCCTGACTGGGGATGCCCACCTAGTTTCTGTGCTGTGAAGTTACTCTTCCCCTTTGTGTACTGTGCTGTTTGTTTGGAAGTCTCCACACACAGCCCACACTTCAGACGCAAGGGTTATGTTCCTGCACTTACTTCAGGACAGGGAATCTATATAAAAGATTTAGAATTCTTTTTTTTTTTTTTTTTTTTTTGCAGTTTTTGGCCAGGGCTGAGTTTGAACCCCACCACCTTCGGTATATGGGGCCAGCACCCTGCTCCTACTCCTTGAGTCACAGGCATCGCCCAAGATTTAGAATTCTTACACATGGAAGATTCATCTCTTCTCATTGACTTATTTATTCATCTAACCATTTATTTATAGCAATATGGGCTGGTGGATATTTATTTTGGTTTATAATCCAATACCACTTCATTTATTACTCATATGGTTCCACCTTTGGGAAGCTCTTTCCATTCTCACCTGAGTCCCTTTTGCAGACTCCCCTGGTCTACTCACGCTCTCCCCATCACCGCATTTATTGTGGGTTGGGGATGAATTTTTGTTTTGATGTGGCCTTTTAGTACTTTTTTTTTGAGACAGAGTCTCATTCTCTCACTCTGAGTGGAGTGCCGTAGCTCACAGCAACCTCACACCCTTGGGCTCAAGCAATCCTTTTGCCTCAGCCTCCAGAGTAGCTGGGATAACTGGCATGTGCCACAACACCGGGTTAGTTTTTTATTTTTAGTAGAGATGGAGTCTTACTCTTGCTCAGGCTGGTCTTGAACTCCCAAGTTCAAGTGATCCCCTTACCTTGGCCTCCCAGGGTGCTGAGATTACACGTGTGAGCTACAGCACCTGGCCAGTTTCTAGTACTTTCTTACTCTCTCATACTCCAAGATGCTCCAGGCTTATCTTTTTTACTTCTCATTATTATTTTCAATAGTCACTTAATAACAGTACATATTATGGGGTATATTGTAATATTCTGATACATATGTACAAATCAGGGCAATTAGCAAATCCATCAGCCCAAACAGTCAGCATTTCTTTGAGTTGAGAACATTCACATCCTCTCTGCTAGCTATTTGAAAAAATACAGTAAATCATGTGACCTGTAGCCACCCTAAAGGGCTACAGAGCACTGGGGCCTTTTCCACTTGCCTAGAATTATTTTGTAGCATTTATCCAGCTTCCTCCGGAGCTCCTCTCCCCTTCCCTTCTCAGCCTCTAGTAACCACTATTTTACTTTCTCCTTCTATGAGACCAGCTGTTCTAGCTTTCCAGGCTTAGTTTATATAATTTCTGCCTCAGCCCCAGAATCAGCCAATTCTCCCAGGAGCTCTAGTGCTTCTTACTGGAGAGTAGCCCGAGAAGCCAGATCTGGGCACTAGGTGTGCTCAGGTGGTAATGTGTCACCCCTGTCCTCCAGAGAAGGAAGCTGGAGCTGGGAGAGGGTGAAGAATTGCTCAAAGTCACATTGCTGCTTTTACTACTCACTCTGCTCATTTCTCGAGAAAGCATCATCTGTCTGACTCCTAATTATATATCTCAAACTAAGCACCAAGTGTCTAGGAAGAGAAGAGAGATTTTGCCCACACAGGTCTAGCCCCTTATAAACTCTAAAGCATTATAACCACTTGACACGCACACAAACACACACTATAAGGGATATAGCTTTATTTTCTTATTTTACAAAGCAGTCTGAGAGTGTGTGCGCACGGGTGCTCCCAGGCACCTGCCAGGTGCAGTGAGCACTCAGTCAGATGGGAATTTATGCAGCCTTCCTTAAGTTCTCCCCTAGGTAGGACCATGGCTCACAGAAGAGCTGAGTCCTGAGTGTTCCCCAGGCCAGACACCCCTCTGACCCCCCGCAGCCCTGGAGCAAGAGAGCAGGTCCCCACCCGCAGCAGCACCAGTGCCTGCCCCCTCTTCCACCTGAGCATGCCATGGGCAAACCACCACCTGGGGGTGAGAGGGGACTAACTTCTGGGAAACGCCAGAACTCAGCCCATGGTGAAGGGATACAGGAAACCTGAGAAGGGCCAGGCAGAGCTGGCCAGAGGAAGTGCAGACCTGTAGGCAGCTTTGGGTCTGAGCTCCCTGGAGAGACTTGGGGCCAGGAAGGGCTGTTGGGGTGTGTATGGGTGGGCAGTTTGGTACACCTCAGTGCAGCTTTGGAGACTTTGGGCCCTCTTTGGACCAGTCTTTGGACCAGAGATGCACCCTCATCTCTGGTCTTTGGGTCCAGGCCTGGCCCTCTCCCAGTGACCAGGGCCCTTCCATCCAGTGCTGGCCTTTGATTCTAAAGTTTCCAGTGGGAGAATGGCTGTGCATAAGCCCGGCAGCCTTGTTAGACACCCTCAGACTTGGGGCAGCTTGTGTCTACCCCAGCCACGGCCCTGCCCTGGCCCAGCGGGGGCCTTGTGGTTTTGGTACTACCAAGAAGGGGCTGGGCAGTGGCCCCACGCAGGCAGACCCTTGAAGCCCAGGGCGGGGCTGGCTGCTATACTGGGAGCACATGCCAAGGGTAAGTAGGATACCGGGTTGGTGGCTCCCTAGATGGCTTTGTCTTTTCTCTAGTCTTCAAACTTTCTGTAATGTGACACTATCTTTGTCTTTGCACCAAGGGGAAACTCCAACAAAAGTGCCGTGGATTCATCAGGCGTGGGGGGAGATGAGTTTTCAATGGAGCCTTGGCACGGAGAGAGGGACATGGGGCCAATGGGAGCAGCTGCAGGAGCGTCTTCCGGAGGAGCAGGCTGAATAGCTCCCTCCCTTCCCAGCTGGGGAGCCTCAGGTTGGCAGGTCTGTAAGGAAGAACTGGGGTGGTGGGAGGCGCAGGGTGGGTGCAGGAGGTGTCTACTTTGTATCCTGGGCCTGGAGGCCTGGCTCTGCCTGGGGCGCCCTCCCTCTTGCCTCCCCTCTGGAAAATGGGGCATCCTCTGCAGCTGCTTCCCCTCTTTGCCCTCAGAGGGTGGCGGACACATCACAGCCATCCACTGGGGAACACACACCTCCCCCTGCCCCTTTCTCATTCTACAGAGAGGACTGATCCATTAAGGCCTTCCTGCCACAAACATTTCCAACAGCCTGTTAGTGCCAGGCAGCGGCTTCCTTTCCCAATTACTTAGACCAGAGCAACTAAAATGAGCGCTTCCTGGGGGGCTTGGAATGGGCCTGCACTACAGTCCCTATCCCTCCCTTCCCCCCCTCACCTCATGGCAGTCCCTGTCCCTCCCTCCCCCCCAGCCCTCACTTCATGGCAGTCCCTATCCCTCCCTCCCCCCACCAGCCCTCACCTCATGGCAGTCCCTATCCCTCCCTCCCCCCCAGGCCTCACCTCATGGCAGTCCCTGTCCCTCCCTCACTGAGTTACTCCAAGGACTGTCTTTTCAGGCAGGGGCAGAAAAGTCCATTCACTGTGGCCCACATGAGAGGTGGGAATTACGGAGCCACATGGCTGCTACCTTCTGAGTGCCCTACAGCATTGAGCCTCACCCTGCTGCTGAGTGGTGAGGAGGTGTCTTGGGGACAGAGAATAGAAGAAAACCAAGCTAGACCTGGAGTCTTTTGGGATGCAAAGAGAATGTTGTTTGTTCCTCGGGGGTCAGAGTGGGAGGAGCTTTCTTGGGTGGAAGTACAGGGCACTCCTCTGCAGTGCAAAGAGCTTGGTCAGGACACTGAAGTGAGGACAGAGAAGGCTTTGGATCCAAGAGTTTTCCAAGCAGCAGCAGAGACTGCCAGCCATCTGCCCAAACCCACTCATCCTCCAACAGTTGGGCTGTAATTTCCAGTCTCCCTACAGAAAGGTGTAGCCATGTGGCCACCTCCCAGCTGACTGAAAAGGAGAGGAAGGTGTGTGGGTGTCACCTTCAGGGGTGGTTCAGAACACACCCGCCCTTAAATTTCTTCCTCCTTCTTCTTGGCCGGAGCTGGGACTTGATGGCCCACCTTTGACCATGCAGATGAGAACAATGTCCTAAAAATGGCAAAGCCACTCGCTAGCCTGGGTCCCCAGGTAAGTTTATGGAGCAGAGCTCACCTATCCACTTGGACTGATCTGAAGAGAGAAATGAATTCTTACCTTAATAAGTCCCTGTATATTTATGATGCCAACATTACTTTAATGAGATATCCTTTATGAACCGTAAAAGACACAAATCTTAGTGTACAGTTTCACAAATTTTAGCAAAAGTATACAACCAGGACAGCAGCCAAAACACTGTATACAGGAGTGTCCAACCTTATCTTTTCCTCTGTCACACATTGGAAGAATAAAAGTTGTCTTGGGCCACACATTAAATACACAAACACTAACAAAGGCTGAAGAGCAAAAGAAAAGGTCTGCGCATCCTTTTCACGGACAAGCAACAGGCCTCAAATAATCTGCGTGTGGCCTGCAGACCTCAGGTTGGACACCCCTGATATAGGACACCCCAGGAAACAATCTCATTACCCTTGCTAGATTATATGCCTCTCTCCCACCCAGCTAGGTAAACACGGTTCTGGTTTCTCTCAACACAGGCTAGTTTTGCCTATTCTTGAACTTCGTATAATGGAATCATACAGTACTCTTTTGTATCTGCCTTCTTTCATTCAACATCATGTGTTTGAGATTCACCCTTGCTGAATGGTATCAGAAGTTTGTTCTTTTTTATTACTGAATATAATTCATTCCAACGAATGAATATACCACAAACTGTTCTTCCCTTCTCTTATTGTTAGACACTTGTATTGCTTCTTCCTTTCGGCTATTACGAACGAAGTGGCTGCAATCTTACACAAGTCTTTTGTAGCCCTGTAGATATTTTTAATCTCTCTTGGATAGATTCCTGGCAGTGGAACTGCTGGGTCACAGCTTAGGTTTCTTAATTAGAAACTGCAGTGCAGTTGTCCAAACTTTCCCTTCAGCAATGCATGAAAGTTCCAGCTGCCCCACATCCTTGCCAGCACAAGTGTGTTTCAATTTTAGCCACTCAATGTGATGGCGGGCAGCCATTGCCTCTATAGGACTCTTCATGGCAGCAGTCCCATCATTATCCTGACACATACAAGGAAAGTAGCTACGGAAAGAAGGGCAGAAGGGCAGTGGTTGCCTTTGCTCCATTATGCAGCCTGGCTGCCTGCATCATGAGGAGGTGGGGAGGTAGCACTGGTTAAGCCTCTAGGGTGGTAGGTTGCATGGTATCAGATAGACCTCAGTCTGAACTCCAGATCTTGTAAGCTACTAGATCTTGACAAGTCACCCTGTGTTCAGTTCCCTCCATGTAAAAGGAAGATGATAATGTGGCTCCCTCCCCGGGGTATTCCGGGGATTTAATAACACACTGCCTCTGGGCACTTAGCATGTCGGGGGCTGGGCTTGCAGTCACAGAGCTGGGATTCCAGGTCAGGGGTCCTGCTCCCTGCAGACAGGCAAGGGAGAGGCAGAGCTCTGGCCTCTGGGCCCTCACTCTGGACATCTCAGTGAACTCGGGCTGGAGAAGCCTGTTTACCAGCACAGTATACTTGAAACTGGCTTCTGTATGAAGCCGGCGGAAGTTCACAGGATGAAGGCAGGTGAGTTGGAGGTTGACCCAAAACAGGGGTGGCACCAGAGGTACTGATACAAGTGAACTGGGAACGACACAGCCAACACAGTTCTGCATTCCAGTTAGGCTGGCAGCAGGGAGCTCAGCCACTTGCCCCCTGGAGCAAGCGGGATTGACAGGAAGGAAGCCCAGGACTCTGAGTCTGAGACAGTAAGTAGGTCACCAGGGGGTCTGTGATGCTGGCATAGGAACAACTTGCTTTTTGAAGACATGGGAAGGATCTAGATGGCTGACACTAGGAATGTGGTTAAGGAAATGATTTGTGTGTCATGTGTACGGTATTTTGAGATCATGAAAATGATGCCGAAGGTGAGTGTTCACGCATTGGGAAAGATGATCCCTATATAGCTGTTAAGGGACAAAGCAAATTGCTAGGGTATAAAGGTATGTGTGGGGTGGTCCTCTTTGTTAAAACATGCACACACATATGCAGACGTATGTGCATATACAAAGGATGCCAAAACATGTATACACATTTTAAGAAAAGAAAAATAGTATTAAAATTGTGATACTCGGCTCAGCGCCTGTGGCTCAAGCGGCTAAGGCGCCAGCCACGTACAACTAAAGTGGTGGGTTCGAATCCCCAGCCCGGGTCCGCCAAACAACAATGATGGCTGCAACCAAAAAATGGCCGGGCGTTGTGGTGGGCGCCTGTGGTCCCAGCTACTTGGGAGGCAGAGGCAGGAGACTCGCTTGAGTCCAGGAGTTGGAGGTTGCTGTGAGCTATGAAGCCATTGCACTCTACCCAGGGGGATAGCTTGAGGCTCCGTCTCAAAAAAAAAAAAAAATTGTGATACTCAAGTCACGTTTGATTTTTTGCAGTTGCAAAAGGTGTTCAAATGTGACTTGTATTCATCTTTTGTTATTGGTATATATTGAGTATTACAATTTCAATATAGTTTTTTTCTTTATTAAAATGTGTACACATTTTTGGCACTGTCTATATATGTGTATATATAAACACACATCCATATATACACACATACGATGTGTTTGTGTATACGTCCACACATGTATATATATGCGTATATGATGTGTGTGTGCGTGTATGAGAAAGGCTGAAAGAATATACTCCAAGGGCTATCTCTGGATAATAAGATAATAAGTGACTTCACTTTTTCTTTCTCCATGACTTTTTGTGTTTTGTAAATTCTCACATGCATTGATTTTGTAATTAGAAATTGGAGTTGGTGCCTCACCCTATGGGCTTAGCATTTGCTGAAAGTGAAGGGAAGCCCTTTGTTGGCTTCAGCCTCGATTCCAGCCTCAGGTCTTCCCTGAGCTCCTTAGAAAGCAGGTGCCAGGGCAGCTGGTGGACAGTGATGCCGATGTTTATACAGATTGCTCAGGCTGCTGTGAGACGGGGTGTGGGGGCCTTGGGCGTATAGACCCGGGCTGGTGGGCAAGCTGGAAATTTGTATAAATATCCTTACAGATGCAAACTCCAGAAGTGGGAAAAAGAGAACACATCAGAGCCACTTGTTAAAACTACCTACCAGGCCAAGCACAGTGGCTCCTGCCTATAATCCCAGCACCCTGGGAGGCAAAAGCAGGTGGATTGCCTGAGCTCAGGAGTTTGAGACCAGACTGAGCAAAAGCAAGACACTGTCTCTACTAAAAATAGAGAAACTAGCCTGGTATCATGGCAAGCACCTGTAGTCCAGCTAGTTAGGAGGCTGACGCAAGAGGATTGCTTGAGCCCAAGAGTTGAGGTTGCTGTGAGCTATGAGGCCATGGCACTGTACTGAGGGCAACAAAGTTAGACTCCATCAAAAAAAAAAAAAAAGGAAAGACTAACTACACTGGAGCCCAAGCAGGCAGGCTGTGCCTCTGCCTTCTGTACAGACTCAGCCTTGGCCTTGGGAGAGAGTCCACTGCCCTGGCCCAGAAGCTGTGTGCCTCTCTGCCTCTGTTGCATGGGGGAGTAACTCTCACATAGGGCCATTCAGAATGTCTCTTCGATCTTCTCATCCTTTGACCTTGGACATAACCCTGCAATAAAAGTCCCTCCCCCACACCACAAAAAAGAAAGAAGCCAGTTTTTTTGTTTTTGTTTTTGTTTTAAGAAGAGAGACCCAGTGAAATGAAATCACCTCCCCAAATCATTTCTCTTCATCCTTAGAAATCAAAGTGTTTACTGCAGCTGAGCTGTCAAAGATGATGCTCGCTTTAGTCCTCAGAGAACCAACAAATTCTCTGGAATTTGCTCGATATCCCTCCTCACAGGAGGCTGTGAGGGTGGAGCTTAGCAAGGCTCAGGCAGGATCAGGGCCTTTTGCTGGTGTCTGGGTGATGGCGACATCTTTGAGGTTGTCCTTTTTCTCTTCATGTGGGGATTCTGTGGCTGAAAGGATGGGTGGTTTTTCAGACAGTCCCTGAGCACGGGAGCAGCCCAGGGAGCAGGCAGGCTGACAGAGCACCCTGCGGAATGCTTCAGTGCTCAGAGGCAACTTAAAATAGCAGAGCTAAAAATTTGGTCATTTTTTGTTTTTGTTTTAAATTAAGGCAAGCGGGTTTTGTATGCTCTGTGTACAAAGTTATTTTTGGTAAAGGAATTAGAAAGTTGTGTCAGTTGCTATTGTAGAGTTGAAGAGTTTTGGAACATTTGCACTAAAAGGAATCTGGGAGATCATCTAACCCAACACTCCCATTTTACAGGAGACTAAACTGAGGCTCAGAGACATTGAGAGATTTCTTAAGGTTATGGTTAGCTGGTGGCAGATAAAGGCTAGAAGCTACTTCCATGACCTCAAGTCTGTCATTCTTCTGGCTTCCCCACTGGTATCAGAAGCTTAGACGCAAGCTAATAAGAACAGTGATACTTGTCCTTAGCTGAGAGCCAGCAGCAGGAGGGTGGCCCCTCGTGTTCTTCCACCACATCACTGTGCCTCAGCAGTGTCCTCAGGCTTGTGCCCTGCATGGTGCAGGTGCACTCAGACCTCCCCTTCAACCTGACAGCCTCAGTTTAGGTCACTTGCTTATCCCGGACCAATAAGGCCTCCAAGGAAGGCCAAGCTTTGATGAGCTTAAATTGATAGGTCCCTAACTCTCTGCTGGGGCTGGGGCTGTAGGGGATAGATACCCAAATGAGATGGGAGTTTCAATAAGAACGGAGCCAGCTGGACACTGAGTCAGCCATTCATAAAACTCAAAAACATTTCAATGGAAGCTGGCTCTGCATCACTGTGTCCTCCAAGGTGACATGCAGCTGTGTGAAACATCAAAGGGAGGTCTAGGATTCACACAACTGTGGCCAAGAGCAACCGCAGCCCACGGCCAGCCCTCAGGTTCAATCTTGCCAGGGGACTGCGGATGCCGATGAGCTGATGCAACCCAGAAGTTAATATCTCTCGGTGCATCTTGTTCTGCACAGTCCCTGTGTCCTAGTCCGCCACCTGAATTCCAGGCACCCAGGGCTGGTGGCTGAAGCCCAGGGAAGGCAATACTCTGACTCCATCCTCCGTTAAGTGGAGAACAACTTTCATTCACTACAGTCACTCCCCATTCCTGCTGTGACCCCAGCCCCTAAAAGGAATTTATTTTGTGTCCTTTTTATAATACTTACCATTATGTTTATTTTCTCACACCACTAAATCTTTTTTAATACCAATATTTTCAATGTTTCATGGTATTCCATTGAGTTAATAGTAATAGAGTTCTACTCTTTTGAAGGCATTTCTCCACTGCTGGCCACTTAGTCAGGCTGTCTCTAAATTCTCCTCTTTGTAAACAAATGCTGCCAGTGGTAGTCTTGTACATAAAACTTGACTATGTCTCCAACTGTATCATTGGGCTATGGTTCTAGCAGTGTCTCTCTAGTCCAGAAGTCAGGAAATTTGGGGAAATATTGTTTTTTCCACATTCTGGAGAACCGTCATTAAGAGATTACCTGTTGCATTTACACTTACCAACATTGCAAACCATTGGTTTTTGACCATTGACATTTCTATCTGTCCCAAATTCTTTTTTTCCCAAATGCCATTTTAGGGGAAGCTTTTAGGATTGGCTTATGCCTTTTGTTCTGTTATCCCCAGTGATACGCGACACTCTCAGAAGGCTCACTCTTTTGATTTTCCTAACACTCTTCTCCTTCCTGTAAACATACCCTATTTAAGCTGGAGGTGTTTAGCTCCCTGGAAGCCTGCACTCGGGAATCAGCCCAACATTCCCAGGGAGCTAGTGTCTCTGAGAACAGCAATTGCAACATTTACTGAGCATACGCAGGCCAGACAAGGCACAGTTATCCAGTTGAGTTGGACCATTTCCAAAGGACACCCAACATCCCAGGACATACATGCAGAGGAGGGAGAGAGGTGCTCACTATTCAGGGCTGAGATGCTTAGTTTGATAGAATAAATACAGAAAGTAGGCCAGGCATGGTGGCTCACACCTATAATCCTAGCACTCTGGGAAGCCAAAGCAGGTGGATCTCTTGAGTTGGTGCCTGAGCAAGAACAAGACCCTATCTCTACTAAAAATAGAAAAATTAACTAAGTGTTGTGGCAGGTGCCTGTAGTCCCAGCTACATGGGAGGCTGAGGCAGAAGGATCGCTTGAGCCCAAGAATTTGAGGTTGCTGTGAGCTAGGCTGACATCACAGCACTCTAACCTGGGCAACAGACTCTGCCTCAAAAAAACAAAAATACAAAACCCAAGAAATTGAAGGTCAAAGGTAGGAATATGGGTATGAACAGAGTAAGGAAACTACTTTCCAGAACAATTGGGCTGTTACTGAGAATGTTGATAATAACAGTCCGATAGCTAGGACTTGCTGAGTGTTTACTATTTACTGGGCATTTTACATGTGTTATTATATTTAATTCCCTCAGCCACTCCAGGGGGTTTATACTATTCATATCCCCATTTTGGAAATGAGACCCAGGCAGAACAGGGTTCCTAATGTCCCCCAGCCAATAAGAGGGCGGGCGATGTGCCTGCAGTCCTGCTGCGCCCCTCCCCGGCGAGAGCTCCCACCATGGCTGAATGAGCTGCAGTGAGCGGCCAGCACAGAGCCCGCTGTTGGGGTCTCTTTGTGACAAGGGTGTAGGGCAATGTGACAGGTGGACCCTGCAGAGTTTACAAGGACAGGCTCTGCTAATTAATGTCTTCAGCGTCCAGACGCAGTGTCCATGCTGGGCTGGGGGAAAACCATGGGGCCCGGCCCTCCGAGGAGTTTGCTATCTATTGATGGGGGAGAAGGAGAGTCCACAGACAACTGGGGGTAGTAAGTACCCTTGGAGATTTGCAAGGGAAGTGCTGGGGGTGGGGGGGCGTCACAGAGCGTCAGGGAGAGAAAGTGGAGAAGAAGAGCTGGGGAGGAGTTGACAGATGGACAGAAGAAGTGGCAAGGACAAGCCTGTCACCTTATCTGAGCCCAGGGAAGAGTGCAAGGAAAGCCGCAACCCTTAATTGCTCCAGGCAAGGCGCTGAGGGAGTCTATTGAAGCCCCAGATCTGAGAGGTCACTCTTCCAGTCTCCAGCTGGGGGTGGTGACTAGTTAAGTTATCAGTCAAGAAGCTGCTGGCGCTTAACTTGGACGAAAACTATTCCCAGTGGAGCCCTTGTGAACCTCAGAAGACGGCTTTATAAAATCTCCTCCACCTGTAGGTTACCAGGCTGGCTCTGCTCCCATGAGATACATTCCTGGGAAAATGGTCTTTGCCAGAGTGGCAGATGGCCCTTTTATCAGAACCAGCACTTCAGCTGCCAGGCTGGGTTTTTTTTAAGGTTTATTTTTATTAAAAGCTAAGTGAATCAGTCTGGGGCAGCACTGTCCAACAGAACTTTCTGTGATGGAGGAAATGTTCTGTAATCTGCTCTGTTCAGTGTGACATGTAGCTATTGAGCTCCTGAAATGTGACATGTGCCTCTGAGAGATCGAATTTTTCATTTCACTTAATTTCAATTAATTTAAATTTATTAGTCACATGTGGCTTGCGGCTACCGTCTTGGACAGTACAAGGCTAGGGGATCTTGGGTTGAAATGATGAATCATGCAAATTTGCCAACAAATTTGCAAAAGCAGTTTCTTGGGTCCCGTGTGACATTTACAGGGCCCTATTCATACAGCGCTGGAGAATCTTATGCAATGTTTTGAAAGGGAACACGCAAACAAGTATCCCCCTAATTAGGAGGTGGGCTGTTCTGAGCACACTGTGTGCTAGTTCTTATAACCAAGGGTGACCAGTCACTCTGGGTGTGGAAAATACAGAATAAGAAAAAGATCTGCAACTAAAAATGTCAAGATGTTTGCTTTTCATAATAGTTTTTTTTATTGTTACCACTCTAAAAACAGCTGGTTTTCTTTAGTCACAGACCATCAAATTTCATTTTTCATTTCTTTTTTTAGGAACAAAAACTCCTCTTTTAGTGAGAATAATAACAGCTACCCTCCACAGAGTGCCTACCCCAGGCCTTAGACACATATGCCATCTTTACAGTCACACTGACACCCCAAGTTGGGTAGTCCTGAGGCCATTTGCACTAGAGAAAACTCAACTTGAGAGAAGTTGAGTGATTCTATGAGTGTGAGAATTCCAGATTATGCATTCTTTATATTCCTAGTCCATCTTTTAGAACACAAGAAAGTGACATCCCAGATACCTAAGGATACAAAGGTGGTGTGACCAGGACTTCACATAGTAATCACAGGATTATCAATTATCAGAGCAGGAAAGGAACTCAGAGATCCTCTTGGCCATATACTGATTTTACAGATGAGATTTGCCAGCTGTATTTACTATTTGCCAGCACCACACACTAGTAAGTTAGCCCTGGAGGAAATAGGATGAGGCAGGGATGGTTACTAGGAACAATTTATGTTGAATCTGCCATTTGGTTGAGTTCTAGAACAGAGTCGTGGTCAACTGTGCAACCCAAGCAATGCTTGGGCATCCTAATGTCAGGATGATGCAGCACGGGAAAGGTGTGGCTGACCATGGCTAGACTTGGAGATGGATGGGGCCATGAGCCAGGGAAAGCAGGAAGCGTCTAGAAACAGGAAAACACATGGAAAGGAACATGCCCCCTAGAGCCTCCAGAAAGAACACAGTCCTGCTGACAGTTTAATTTTAGCCCTAGCTATGAAACCCATTTTAGACTTTGACCTTCAGAACTGGAAGATAATAAGTTTGTGTTGTTTTGAGCCACTAAGTTTGTGGCAGTTTTTACAGTAGCAATAGAAAATTAATACAGATACATAAAAGAAACTGCGGAAGGACTTTTGCAAAAGCCCCTGTTTTTCAGGCTAAAGGAGAAAACATGGCTGGTCTTTTCTTTCCTGTATTCTTCCTGCCTTGAAAACAGACATGATAGCAGGAGCTGTGGCAGCCCTCTTGTGACTATCAGGCCATAAGCATGAGGATGAAAAACCAGGTACCAAGGATAGTTGAGAGGAAAGAGAAAATCTACGATCTTTGCTACACTGTTGGGTTATTAAAATAATCCTAGAACTGTGAATTTACAGAATCCTCATTATGTGAGAACAGTAAGTCCTGTGTGCTTAAGCCTTGTCAGGTGGATATTATGTTATCTACATGGTCCATCAGAGTTCTTATTGTGCAGAAAATGGGCATGAGTCAAAAGAAAAAAGAAGGAAACTGGCTCAATTGGGAGGGAACACAATGGGGGTAGGAGCCATGGGGCCATGAAGAGCCTGCTCAGGCTGTAGACGGAGCTGAGGGGTCCCCTGAAATAGAACTAGCATGTCTCCCCCAGCTTCTCCTAAGACTAGCCGGTGGTCCCTCCAGCCTAGACAGGGAGCTGGGGTTCAGGGCAGGGGTGGGGTAATGCGGGACTGCTGCTTCCAAGGCCCCCTCCACAGTCACTACCCCATCACCTGGGCAGACCCTACAGAGAGCCCACTTATACCTGTGTCTGGGAGGGGTTGACGGCTGCTCACAGCAGCACCCTTAATAGCAAAGAAGAAGCCGTCATTCTCCCTGAAGCCACAGCAAACTGCAAATCAAGTCAGCAGAGCCCCAGAGCGCCTTCCTGCAAGGCAGGTGGGAACCACCGTCTTCAGGAGAGCAGGCTGGGTGGGAAGGGGGAGGGACAAGTCTGAGAAGGCAGCTGCAGAGAGAGGAAGACCCAGAAAGGAAAGGACACGGATCTGATAAACTAGAGCCAGAAAGCTCCAGGTTTACTCGCAAGGAAGCTTGCTGGAGGCGTCCCCTGTCCTTGAACATGTGGCAGTGTACAGTGGCTCATCCATGGCTGCACACTGGGGTCATCCAGGAGCTTTAAATTGGTGACCAAGTAGCTCCATATGAGACTAGTTAAGTCAGAGAGGGCACTAGCAATTCCTCCCCACAGCCGCCTCCTCCTGTGCCCCACTCCCTTGCTGAGAGTGGGTGAGCAATCAGTGCCTGGGTTCTCAGAACTTTTCTAAACTCTTCCTCCACTGTGCTCTCCATCCCAGACTGGCGGGGGTTACAGCCGGCAGGGCTCCTGATGGGGGTTGGGGGTGCTCCCAGCAAGTGCTGGCCACCATGCCAGCCACTCAGGCAGAACTGAGCCCCAGGAGCTCCCTGCAGACCCAGAGAAAATGAAGCCACCCTTTCTGCTAGGGCAGGAGGAGCCCCAGATGCTAACTGCAGGGGCCTCTTGTGGTTCCAAGGACAGCCAGGAAGGGGCTGCCATGGGAGACATCAGTTTACAGAGGGTGGGATGAGGCTCAGCTGATAAGGCCAGACCCCTCGCTGGTTAGTGGCAGGGCCAAGGCCAAAGTCCATATCTCCTGGCTTCACATTTGGAGCAGCCTCTCAGCAGCCTCTAAGCTGCTTGCAGGGACCAAACTTTTGGCCAGGGGTCTCCCTCTGGGCTCAGGGCTGGTTAAGGGTCCCCAGGCCTGGTTCTCTGGGATGGGAGGGGCAAGTCGTGGGAGGGTCTAGAGTCCCTCATGCTCTGGGCTCAGGCACCACTTGCATGCATTCTCTTCTAGACAAACTCTGCTTTGCAACCAGGGGCACGTCTACACAGACTCTTTACTGTTGACGTGGCCAGTGTAACTTCTACTGCCCAATCCCTTCCCCAGCTCCCTCAGTCACCCAGGGTAATAATTCCAGAAGGAGGCCCTTGAGGGAGCCTCATACCACTTCACACCACTTCTGCAAATTCCTCCCTTCTCTAGGGTCTTGCATGTTCAAAGGAAGGTTCCAGAAGAGCTGGAATACTTCCTACTCCCACTGCATTCCGTGATACTCCCTTGTTCAAGTCCTAGCCCTTCCACAGGTCAAGTGCAAGTCCAGATGGAGGGCCGGCTCCCCTCTGGAATCACACAGCATGGAGGTCACCTACTAGATTACTCCCCAACTTCCCACTTTCTTTCACCAACCACCCCTCCTCCTTTTCTGCAGAACTAAAGAGAAATGGGAATAAATCCCACAAAATAATGGTGCCCCAAAGAAGCCAGACACCAGAGAGTAATGCTATGATTCCATTCACATGAAGTTCAAAAACAGGCAGACCCGCGTTGTAAGAAGCCAGGGCGGTGGTCAGTCTTGAGGTTGGAGCTGCCAGGGGCTGGAAGGAGGTGAGGAAGATGAGTGTGTTTCTAGGGTGGGAAAGATATCCTACCACTTGGTCTGGGTTCCACAGGTATTGTTCATTGTGTGAAAATTCAACAAGCTGTACACGTAGGGTATGGATTGTTCTGTGGGCAGAAACTTTGTCATGTCCCACCCCCCCTCAAAATTTTGAATCCAGGAAGCATAATGTGTTCAGAATGCTGCAGGTTCTCATAAACCCTTCAAGGAGCCTTCAAAGCAGCCATTCTTTCCAGGCTCCTGGCTTCGGTGCACATTTGTGACTCAGGAGACACAAGACAGAGTTTTTCTGGACACACTTGAGGGCTGCGAATCCCCCAGTGGTCAGGGCCTTACCATTTCATCCTCCTGCAAGACCAAAGGGCTGGCCCTTGGTGAGCTCTAGTCACAGAATGAGTTGGCGTGCCTTGCAGAAAGGCTTGTCACCTGAAAACCCAAGTGCTGTCTCTAAAACGCTCCAAAGACTACTGTCAGTCTCAGAGAGAGTGAGCATGGACACCCCAGGCCTTGGTGGGAGATAGGAGGTCCCTGACCCATGCGTCCAGGACAGGTTATCCCAGCGTGGAACCAGGTGCCCTCAGTGTTCCTGGGGGCTTGGTCGTGATGTGCCACGCCTCCGAGCTCCTAGTAGGAGGCTGCTCACATCGCATAGACGTCCATCACCCTCTCTTGGAACTTGGCACATTCTTTGTGGCAGTAAAGCCCTTGATCCTGTAGTTGAGCAGATAAGCTCCCCCTACCTGGAGCAAGACAGGGAGGGTCTGCACCCCAGACCCTGACCTCCTTTCTCTGCAGTGGGGTGTGCAGTGAAGGGAGCTGGGGTGGGGGTGAACAGATCAGGGAATGGCAGCTGTGAGGGGCCCTGAGTGGACCCCCAAGAACCAGCTTCAGATGTTTCTCAGAACTTCAGTCATTTCTCTCGGCTCTGGGACCTTCAGATCCTGCTGAACTCTAGGTCCAGAGGAGGGGGGGGAATGGAGGTTGGCTAGTACCACAGCAGGGCATCTGAAATAACAACAGCTGCTCCCAGGGAGAGATCTCTAGTCCACCCCTGTCCTCAGCCACCGTGCCTAGTCCGTGGTGCAGAAGAAGGTGATGGAGAACCCTGCTGTCCGGTGGCCTTTGTCCAGGGGGCTTCCTCTGCATCTGTGACATGGAGAGAAAGAGCAGCTACTTTCTAACCTGTGCCCTTCTCAGATTTTTTAATATTCTAGCTATATATTGCTTTTTGAAAGATATCAACAAAGGTTATCCATGCTAGAAACACAAGTTTATGCCATGGCCTGCTGGCCTAAGGAATCTTCAGGTTTCAGAAGCTTCCAGATAGGAACCAGTGCCTTGTCATTGACAAGCCCCCTCACCAGAGGAGGCACAGAGCCCAAGTCACCAAGAGGACGCACAGAAATGTTGTCCTTCTCACTCTCCCCTGATGTCCAACTTGTTTTTAGTACGTAACTCTGTGGATTAGTTTCCTAGGGCTGTTGGAATAAAGTACTACAAAGTAGGTGTCTTCAAACAACAGAAATTTATTTTCCCAAAGTTCTGGAGTCTGGAAGCCTGAGATCATGGTGTTAGCTGGGCCATGAACCTCATTAAGGATCTCGAGGAGAATCCTTTCTTGCCACTTTCTGGTTTCTGGAAGCGCCCAGAAATCCCTGACACTGCTGGGTTTGTGGCTGCTTCCCGCCGATCTCTGCCTCCGCCATCACGGGGCCTTCGTCTGCCTGTCTGTGTTTTTGGAGCTCCCTCTCTCATTATAAGGATAACAGTTGTTAGATTAGGGCCCTCCCTAACTCAGTGTGACCTCCTCTCAACTTGATCGCATCTGCAAAGACCCTATTAATGTCACATCCATAGGTTACAGGTGGACATGAATTTGGAGGGGACACTATTCAACCCAAGACTCCTTGTTAGTACAACATATCTGCGTGCTCAACCAGGCGAGGGCAGTTGTCAGCAACACGAGGATGACAAATTTAGGGGAAAGTTACAAATGTTTGTGAACTACATTTTTTCTTCTCAAAGTATTCTATTTTTGAAAATCCAGGAAAATGAATACCTACAGCTGTGCCTATGTGTTCTGTTAATTCCCTGTCACTGTTGGGTTTTAATTTTTGGCTACAGGCATTTTTAGAAACCATATAACCATGGTATACCATGAAATCTGAACGCAATGCTGGGCCTTTGAACAACTTCTAAGATTGCTTTTTTTCCCCCACTCTGAGTTTGTAAGATATTTTACTGTGAACTGTTAGTATCATTAATATCAAACTCATTAAAATGAGAATCTTTTTCATTGCAAATGAGATAAATAGCAATGTCATTCAGATCCAAAATTGCTCAGTTCACTTACTTCAAAAAACATCTTTTTCATCGGGGGTTCAGAGATTTATGTATAAAATAGTCTTAGTTATTCATTGAAGAAGACATTCAAGTGAACGGTAGACATATTAAAAAATGCTCAAGTTCTCTGGTTATCAAGATAATGCACATTAATGTAACAATACAATATCACTTTTGCTCATTAGGCTGGAAAATATGGAAGAGATTAATGATGTCTGGTATCAGTGAGGGTATGGAGAAATATTTAGAAAATTCATGCATGATTGTTGTAAAAAAAGGGGGGGGGACTTCCGTTGTGTCTACCCCATCCTTCTTTGGGGGAGTTAATCTACTCTGGTTATTCTGGTTGCCAGAGTTTTTCCGCTGATTCCTTCCCATCAGAGACTGATATTGTGGGGATCACTGAAATAACTTAGGGGACCTGGAAAAAAAGACTCAGACCCCCACTTAGGTTAATTAATTGGTAATTTATTTTACCTGCTGCAGGGGCTGCTGCTCCGAGAGACAGTCAGCAACCCAGGTGTGAGGGTGAGTTACCTTTTATAGGCTTTGTGTAAGCATATTACAGAAGC
>CAUYQV010138143.1:0-23521 GCA_963574575.1 Galagoides demidoff
GCACCTGTAGTCCCAGCTACTTGGGAGGCTGAGGCAGGAGACTCGCTTGAGCCCAGGAGTTGGAGGTTGCTGTGAGCTGTGATGCCATGGCACTCTGCCCAGGGGGATAGCTTGAGGATCCGTCTCAAAAAAAAAAAAAAAAGAATTCAGCACTAGTGATAACAAATGATATGGGTCGATAATATTCTGGAGCATTTAAAACTTATCTTTATACATCATATGTTAAAAACAGAAAGCATCCATTGTATAACAAATATGCATGGGTCATTTATTCCACTTGTGATTTAATTCAGGGATTTTTTGGGGGGGGATTTGCAATTATGAAAAGAATTCTAGAAGACCACCACCGCTGTTACACGCACCTCTGATGTGGCTTTATGTTATTGTACCACACACAGGACATGTGCGATCTGTCTCTCCCCAAATGAGTGTTTGGAAAAGCACTGATGCATATGTTTATATTCTTCTAAGTCCTGATGTATGAGAATTGTGAACCTGGGAAGCATTAGTAATATGAACCGCTTTACCTAAAATTTATAATATAAGAATTATTCCAGATCTTCCTCCCATAATCTTTGGAAGGATATTCTGCTTTTAACACTCCAATTTACCTCTCTCCTTCACTAACACGTCTCCTTTCTGATCCTGTTTACCCCGTTTTCTCTTCAATTTCCTTGAAAATCTCTACTTCTCTTAGAACTTCAGCTTCTGTTTCTGAGAGTATTGCACCAGGTAGAATTCTCAGAACGGATTTTATATAATATTTGTGCATTTTCCTTTTTTAGAAAAAAATCAGCTTATTTGAACAAGGTGACTGGTTTCTCCTTTGCTGTGTGTCTTTGTGTGAACCATTCATTACTCGTGAGAAAAGGGGTACAGCAAGATCACAAGTGCCGGGCCATCCAACCCATTTTTGAGATATATTTGATGATGTAAAAGTAAGATTCTACCAGGACATTTGTTTCTGCATCACACAAACATAGTTAAATTATTTCAACCAAATTTGAAAGAATCATTTAGGATGGTATTGCCTCTCCTATATTTAACATGGAGAGCTTCAGGAAGTATCTTTAAAAGAAAGTCACCCTTTAGATTGGGTAAACCTGAAGTGAAATAGGAAATATGTGGGAGTGCCAACTTTGAGAAACATGCAAAATAAATAGTTAGTTTAATATAATATTTTCCCCACTACACAGGGCAAGTGTTGATTCATGATGAAGCTCCTTTTCTGATTCAGCTCTACATGCCTCATTCCCCAGATCATGACAGCATATACCTGCTGATTGTAGGGTATTTAGGATTCTCACATACAACCCCTGCAGGGCCACCAGCTTACCACGTGAGAGAATGGGCCAAACCGTCTAACATACTCCCTAAGGCACCTGTGAGCAGAGGTTGCCCAAATTCTATTGCTGATCTCAATATGAACTCTTCTCTAGCATTTTTATCTTTAGCTACCAAATCTGATTGCCTAGGGGAAACAAAGGCAGTTGAATTAGGTGACTTGTAAACATACAGAATCAATCATGGGAGCTTCCAGCAGCCCACTGCTTACTGAGGGCTATTTTCATTTATATGTCTGCAAACACTTTAACTTCATTCAGAATTATTAAAATCCAAACTTAAAATCTTCCAAGGAAACCAGGCCTCTCTCTAAATTTCCAAATGTTTTCACTTTTGTAAAATTAATGGTGGCAAAATTCAACCACCTGCCCATAGTTAAAAGATAGTTATCACTTATCAAGCCCCTCAAATATTTTTCTTTATTTTGGCAGGGTGAAAAATCGTTTTTATTTTTTCTAAACATTTTTATATTGACCAATCCTTCAAGGGAAAGTTATTACCTGTATTATTGGAAAGGAATTAATATTCGTTTCAATTTAACTTTATCCTCTTGCATCATATGTGAACATGGTTGAAATTTTTAAAGATTGTATTTTCAGTGATTCTGATGCCTCAAAATATTAACATATGGCTTTAAACACATAATGGGAGAAAGATAAACTATATGGAAATAAAATTTATTAAGTAGCTTAATATATCTAGTGCCATATATCCACACATACATAATTCACTCCTGCTTTAAAGAAATGCAAATAAAAGTATACATTACTCCCTAGAAAGAAGGACGGATCTATCTACAAAGTATGATTCATGGTTCTGTGGCAGGTTGGGAGGCAGCCTCCAGGACCTGGGAGCATGTTTTCTTAATGAATATTTAAACCAGCCAGTCCTTTTCATAAGTTACCAACATTCTGATCAGAATTTCATCAGCAAGAATATGGAAAGAAGCTTCTACATGCTCTTTCTTTACCCAATTACTTTTACCATTTTCATGTATTTTACCCATAAATTGAAGTTTTATTTTGTATGAAGTTCCCATGCATAAATGTTATTGAAATTTCAATATTCATAAAATAATGTCTTGACAGTTATTAAACTGAGGCTTTATGGGACCTTGACTCCTACTCTACCGACACCCGGCGTATTTGTTTTCACCGTTCCCTGACAGTTTCACTTTTAAAATCAGCAATTAGGCCCAAGCTTTTTTCTATAAACATCTCCTTATCTGAGGTCTCCTACCATCTTTTCTATTGTCCTCCAATTTCCACGATCTGTCTATCCTTTAAAATACAGGCACACAAATGTATTTCCCATATGAAGACTCACAATGTACCCAGTCAATACTGTCCCCTCTAAATAATGGCAAAATGCACCGCCCACATCATTCCTTATCAGCAATACAAGATAAAGCAACTGAGTCCAAGCTCACACCATTCACCACAGGGCAGTCAGTAAGTCCTGGTGCTGGGGCAAGGAAAGCAACTTTTACTCACAGAGCCAGAAAACTGAGGAGACATTGGACTAATGTCCTAAAGAACTATCTTAACATAATATAAACCTGAGGCCCCTTTTTCTGTAACAGGTGGCGGGTTGCAGGAAATAACTAAGGACCTCTGACATCTGGCTTCAGTGGGAGTCTGAGGAGACTGTAAAACTTTGTTGCTCTTGGTCACTTAACTTTAGAGAAATAGGTCTGATTACGCAATCCCTATTAATCTTCAACACAGCATCGTGACTTGAGTGCTTATCTCCCCCAGAATTAATTTTGGGAAAGGGATGGTAATCATCTTTCTTCTAACCTATATGCAGAGCTAGGCAGAAGATTTTAACCTATAGTATATTATCACAGGGCTTCATAAGCAAAATGGAGATGCAAACACAAAACTTGGTGGCTTGAAACAGCAACCTTGACCTAGTTCATGATTCCATGAGTCAGCAGTTGTCTCTGGGTTCAGCTGACGGTTCTGGCCTCGCTAAGCTTGTTCCTTCCTCTGTTCAGCAGGCTAAGGAGGGGGCTAGCTAGCTGTCGGCTGCTGAAATGAGGGTAACTGAGCCACGGGTTTTTCATCGTCCAACACACTAGCCCAGAATTTTTCACACAGCTACTGAGCACATTATCAAAAGGGAGAGGAAAATTGTGCGAGGCCTTTGAGGCCTAGGCTTGGAATCACCACAGAATCATGTCTGCCAAAGCAAGTTGCTAGGCCTGATCAAATTCAAGAGCATTGGGAATGGACTCTGCCTAATAAGAAAAGAGCCTGAGAGTCACACTTTAGAAGGGCATATGGGCAGAGATAGAGAGAAAAAAAATCAGTTAAAATTTTCAAATGTTCTATCAAACTGTCTTGCACGATGGTATCTCTGAAAAAAATGTCATAGGTGTTGTGTTTTAAAGAAAAATAATGGAAATTTTTTCCACATTATCAATACAGACTAAACATGCAAAAGCATGATAAACTGAGATAGAATATCTCTGAGCCATGAGGTCTAAATGTGACCTCAATCACCTGGTATGACTTATACCTGTTGATTAGAAAGATGGAACTAAATTAGGGTGACCAGATTTTAACATCGGAAAGGCGGGACAACATGGCCAGAGGGTGGGGAGCAGGGGCAGGCAGGGCCTGACAACAATGCAAACTTTGATAAGCAGTTCTCGATAATCACTTCTCAACACTTATTTGTAATTATTACAGTTTAACATTATAAAATTAACAAAAATAATATAAAAATCATATTCTGGCAAAGTAGCCACATGGCAGCCGAAAACCGTATATTCCCTTCCTATTTTCCCTCCAATTGGTGCATTCTTTCCAAAAATCAGAACTTTTTTAAAATGCTGCAGGACGCAGGACAAATTGTTAAAAAGCGGGACATCTGGTCACCCTAAACTAAATACAAACAGGCCCTAAGATACAGAACGAGAGTGCATCAAGGCCTGATGCTGTAGGTACAAATGTTTGGGAGAAGAATTCAAGGAACACAAGAGTAGAATAAAGTCTTAGGGAAGCCTACCTGACAGCTAATTAATGTGAAAAAAAAAATCTATAGTTGATGCACTAATATCAAAATGACTGCATAAAAATGTGCTTATAATGAGAGATTTATGTGTAAAATATAAAAAGCAGGGTCTAGTTGCCAAAACCTCGCTGTGTTTACATGGCACTATTCTGGGAGATAGGAGAACTCTGAAAATCAGAAAGGAATTTCATTCTCAGTAGACAGGATGATTTATTAAGCTTCTTTGTGGGCTAAATTAAATGTTTATCAAGTCCATATTACTTCTATTATTGTTTCCATACCTACTAAATAATCTTGTCCTTTATGACTCTCACTTTGCTACCAGGAAGTGAGCTCCCTGATAAATCGACATGGGTTTCTGTTGTAATATATCTGCTCTGATATAAAAGTTGCTGTTATGACATATAGATAAAGAGTTAGAAATGGGGCAGACACAGACATATACACAGACATAGATATATGCATAATATTTATATGTGAATGCAACAGCAGTTTATTAATTGAGATGAAACTGAATTTCTGATCTTAAAACGTTGTTGGTAAGGCTCTGAGCCTCATTGAAATGAAAACACCAAGTCAAAGATGCATGGTAGTACAAATTGGGGGAAATAATTCTAGGAAATGCCTGCCCCCTTTCTTTTTAATTAAGAAAGTGTAAAACTGCTATAGTATTTGTTATTCTATTTATGAAAAATGTAATTGAACATTTACATATTTTCTTAATACATGGTTCCCAAATTGGTGCCCCACATTATTTTTTTTAAAGATGTAATTTACATATTATGTAATTTGTATGACCTCATGAATCTATTAACATAATGAGCCCCATATATTATAGTAACATATCTATGCTATATATCAATGTTATCCTATGATCCTTTTAAATTTACTCTTGCCATATTATCTTAAGTTGCACAGGAATGAACAATGTAGAAAGATGTAGATTTAATTCTGCTATTTTTTCAATTAACTTCAACAACATAATGTTCTGTCATGAGATCTAAAAGACCTTGCTGAAGGTTGAATTTAGAGATAATGGTTACAAGGAAACACAACCTAGTGCAATAAAACATGACCATTGATTGCTACAAAGTGACAGCTGCTAGACAAGCCATGCTGACTGGCCACAGAGATATGTTAGCTTAAAAATGTCACGGGAGACTGAAGGAAAGTGACAGAGTTTCCCAGGGAGAAAAAGCCTAAAAGCATTGGCCACACCAGTCTTGGTTATCTGCAAAAAGTTTCAATTCTCTAGAGAGAAACATTTGTGTTTACACTCCTATGTGTTTACAGATCCCTGGAGGAGGGCTGACAGTGATTCTAGGAATACCAGAGAAGTTTGTATATTGTGTGCACATTTGTGTGGTTATTTGCCAAAGAAGTTGCTAGTGATGGCTGTTACTCATTTAGGAATTGTGGCCAAAGATACTGACATATGAGTCTGGCCCTTTATTTCATAGCCCAAGATAAATGTTAATGGTACTATTGGTTCCTTAGACTCATATATGTTTTCTTCATGCTCTAAGCACTAGTTTGTACCATGTTTCCCCGAAAATAAGACCTATCCGAAAAATAAGCCCTAGTGGGATTTCTATGCATTTGTTAAATATAAGCTCTACCCTGATAATAAGACATAGTGATGGGCGAGGCTATGCAGGTTATCTGCAAAGCCACACCATGCATTTCGGTGCAGAGAGAAAGATATACCCTGAAAATAAGCCCTAGTGTGTCTTCCTGAGAAAAAATAAATATAAGACAGTGTCTTACTTTCAGGGAAACACGGTAATTTTACTGAATACAGGAACCATGTATTGTTCATATGTTTAGGGTGGTGATGTCAGGAATCTAAGACGTGGAGTCAAATGGAGATAGCTGAGAATCTTGGCTCTGCTTCTGTCTAGATCCGACCTTGAGAAGTTCAAGTCAACCAAGCATCAGCTATTAGTCATTCATAAGATGAATCATCATCATCATAACAAAAGATTAATTGGACAAATATATAAAAATTATATGTGTAAATATTACTTTGCAAAAGAGTAGGATGCTATAGATCTTAATATCCTAAAAAGTGCAAAGAATTGGGCAGCACCTATGACTCAGAGGAGTAGGGCGCTGGCCCCATATATTGGAGGTGGCAGGTTCAAACCCAGCCCCGGCCAAAAACTGCAAAAAAAAAAAAAGTGCAAAGGATTTAGCTGCCTGTAAAGAGTGAGCAGTAAAGAAAAACCAGGTGAATCACTGAAAATGTTTTTCCCCCCAAAGAAGGAACGATCTCACGTGTGATCATTGTTTATCAAGTAAATGGCAGCAGGTGGTGCTTTCAAATATTTTATACGGTATTTTAGATTGTGCCATGGTGAGTTTTCTTTTCACATTACTGTTCTCTGATTTCTATTCATCTTATTTCATGTCTTTATAAATCACTTATCTGACGAGACTCTTTTTAATGCTCTGCATACATACTGAGCCATGTAAATTCCACCCTGCAATGAGCTCTCCTTTTATAATGAGATGTGTGCCTTATTTACATTCATTTAAGGATGTCTGTTTGTCTTTTTTGTGTTAAAAAAAAAAAAGAAAAATATAAAAGCTTGACAGATTTTTACTAAATTTAAAGGATATGTTTGGGATGACTAATTGAAAATAATCTATAAAGTACTCAAAATTTTACTTTGGGGAATCCCAAGGGACACCTCCTTTTGAGTAGCTGCAGGTGTTTCTCAGCAATTTTGTGCAATTATAATACACAATTCTGTACAGGGTGCTCTGGGATAAATAGCAACATGAATTACTTTTTAATAATAGTATTGCTTCTCCAAAACAGTATAGGAGAACCCTCCTGGTTGATAACACAGAGTGCCATTAAGGAGGACAAACATTCTCTCCCACAATATTTTATTTGGAACTATCAAGACTGTGTTAGACTAAGGCTATGTGATAATCCAGCTGCTCAAAAAGATACAAATTACCTATTACTCCAACTATGAACTACGTATGAGATTTTTCTCAAAATCATGACATTTTGTAGTTTTATAACACACAAAATGCATATTACATACATGTGCTACTTAATATTTTGCATTTTACATCAAAGATAACTTGAAATGGAGGATTCTGGAAAGATAGTAGGAAGTGCCAGGGTATTATTTCCCCTGCCTAGACAATAATTGCTTGGGAACAATCTATCTATAATGGTTTTAGAACTCTGGAGTCTATTGCAGGCTTGCACTTTCCAAGTGAAGGGTGGACGGCAATTTATGGTTTCGGTCAGTTTAGGGACCACCTATCCCCACCACAGGCCACCGTGCACATGTTCCTGACGTCACCTGCTTATGGCTTACAGGAGCCAAGGTGGATGAAAGGGTACTGTCCTCAAATATCAGGATGTTATCACAAACTGGTGTAATCACTTCATGACGATTTTAAAGACAAAAACCCTACGATCACCTTGATTGCCAAAAGGGCACTTAACAAATTTGTCACCTATTCCTGACAAGACAATAATAATATTTAAACTGATGGATTCTTTTTTAGCAAACATTATACCAACATCATTGTTGTTATTGTTGTTGCTTTCAGAGACAGGGTCTCACTCTGTCACCCTGGGAAGAGTGTGGTATCATCATCATAGTTCACAGCAACCTCAAACTCCTGGACTCAAACCATCCTCCTGCCTCAGCCTCCTCAGTAGTTGCAAGTACAGGCACCCATCACTGCCCGGCTACCTTTTCTATTTTTGGTAGAGATGGGGTCTTACTCTTGCTCAGGCTGGTCTCAAACTTCTGAGCTCAAGCAATTTACTTGCCATGGCCTCCCACAGTGCAGGGATTACAGGCAAGAGCCACCGTGCCTGCTGCCAACACCTTTTTTAATGGAGAAACATTTTTTTCAGCCTTTCCAAAATAGAGATATATGACTTTGCCACTGTGTAATATTCTATTGAAAGAATTAATCGATAATCAGACAATAGAAAAAATTTTAAGTACTTAGAATCATTACCTTCAGATGATATATAGTAGTTACCTGGAAAATCCACAGGTATCTAGGAAAATTTTAACCTCAAACTAAAGTGACAAAGTAATAGGATATAAAATTAATATAAAAATCTGTCGCTTTTACATATCAAAACAAAATTACATATAGATTGTTGCTGCCTTGGATCGTGTGAATATGCATGGATTTCAGTTGCTGGAGTCTAGTAAAATGACACTGATTTCCCCACCAACCCAGGTCAAATTAGGGTTACCATGGTGTATTTGGTAACAGAGTATCACAAAGTATAAACTTTACTGCTAGCTCCTCACTCCACCAATTGCGCTATAAATATCATAGTTGCGTCATGATAAATGAAAAATCACATCTCATCTTCCAAATTTGGTGCATGTGTTGTTCAGTGGATACATGAACACCAAAATTTCTAGTAGTGTTGTCTCCTTCTCTCTCTTGTGATATATAGAAAAGGAATAGTCAGAAGAAGGAATTGACCAAAAGTGGAAAGGAGCAAAGAAATGACAAGTGATAATTCTGGAAATATTCAGTTGAACTTTAATGGCATTATAGAAGAAAGAGCTGGTCTTGGAATGTTAGCACTGCCGCCTTTCAAGACACTGAATATATAGCTAGAAGAATTAGTGAGGCAAAGATCAATATAAATAAAGTGAATGTAACATAAAGGATGAAGGTATACCAGAGAAAATAATGTTGGCAAAGCCTTCACATTAAAAAAAAAAAAAAAAAAAAACAACTATGAAATATTCCATGACATTCAAAGTGCAGAGGATAAAGCATTTGAAGCTGATCCTTACTTAGAAAGGAGTGTGACAATTGAAGCATAGAAATGGTTCGCGTTCTGTATTGTAAGCTTTGGGATGATAAGGAAAGGCAAGCATTATTCAAATTATTCTTTATGAGTTTTTAAACCAAAGGTAGAACAAAGGAGTTTAGTTCTCTATGCTTCTAATGCCTTAAATCATAGCAGACTCTCTAATACTAGTTTCACGAGCTTTTGTTTTGTTTTGTTTTCCTGCACATTTATAATCTAGAGGAAGACAGTTTTCTGTTTTGACAAAAATGTTTAAAGGTCAAGACAAGTCATACATTTTCCCATTGAAATTAGAATCACTGTCTGTGGTTTCTGCTTGCAGAGTCATTTCTTAGTATTGCCGTATATGTGCAAGGTGTAAATTGTCTCAATTCACCACAGGTACGCCTACTCATGCTGATGAAAAATGCCGTGGTGTTCATAATTACCTATTGAGGAGATACTGACTTTGTTGACTTGGGTGTTGTCAGTCTAGAATCTAGTATTTCTCTCCCTCAAACACTGGCCTAAGTATAACATACAACATTTGGGCTAAATTATGACAATACACTTTTGTTGAATGTTCTAAGAATCAAAACAATTTACTATTCAGTGAAAAACATATATTCTGAATTTCTAATTACCTTAAAAATAGCTTTTTGGATGATGAAATGTTTGCATCTCAAACACGTCTTTGTATATCACATACAATGATCGGAGGCAGCAAATGACTACATCTATTTCGTAAGTAGTGCTTCCAGGAATCACTGAAGCAAGTTCTTTTCTTTCTTCCAAGTATAATACTTTAGTTCAACATTCTTCCAAAGTCAATAACTCATGAATTAAAACAACGTTTCACTTACAGTAGCTTGTGTTCTTATATAACTATTTATATGATGCATCATTAATGTTTTCGGATTTGTTTCATATAGGACGTATTAGGTATTGTCAGTGTTTATAGGAGATGTTCATTAATTTCAATTACAAAGCGTGTAGAGTATAACAACAGATTGCCAGACACTGTTCTCAAAATTTTTAAAATCACAGGTACAAACAAATTCTCCCAGGTGACTCGTCATCTCTTAGACTATTTGGAAGGGTAAACAAAAATTACAGTAGTGTGTGTTGAGATGTAGGGTTAAATGGCTTATGCTGTGTCAATCAAGTGTTACTTTTACATACAGATCTTCCATTCTCCATCACTGCATTTCAGGTAAAAGGTACATCACTAAGCACACAGGTCTAAAGATGCAATGTCATAGATGGCTTGCGAATTATAGGTGATCTTAATTAGAGCATTAATAAAGTATTATCATCACAGCTGGTGAATGGATAAAAAAGAACATATTCAGAATAAGAGTTAAAATAAAGAACATAACATTTATTAAACTCTTAATTTTTACTGACTTGAAGTTCTGTCTAAATAAGTAGAGTAATAAAAACTCACAGGCATGTTAAAAAGAATGGCAAGGATTAAACTCATGTACTGAGAGGAAAGAAAAATATTAATAGAGTAAGTTTACCAAGAAAATATTGATTTTTAAAATAGCATTCAATATTAATTTGATAATATTTAAGGAAGCTCCCATTTGCCCTTTAGAAACAACAAAATATGTATGTATAACATGGAACACTATACCATTTACCTTAATAGGGTTTGTTTTATCACCAAATCCATATATTGTGGTATTTTAATATAGTTAATGAATCACCTGCCATATCCTCAGTATCTTCTATAACTTACTACTACATATTACAAGTTTTCTTTAGAAACATCTGATTTGTAAAGCGATAAAAGGGAATGTTTTGACTAGAATAGAAACTTCAATGCCAGAATGGAGTTCAAATCTCAGCTTTCAAAGGTGTTTATTTCTATTACTTTGGCAAATTACTCAATATTCCTGAAAGTTAATTTTTTAATATAATTATTCAGAAAATAATAACTCTACCATACATCTAAGGCATGAATAAAATTAATAATTTATTTTTAAAGTCAGTCATAATCACAAGTGATATTCACTTATTTTGTTTACATTGTTGCTGATTATAATAACAATCACACTGATATCACAAACCTAATTTCCATAAAAGGACTGAGTTCTCAGGATTTTACACCACAGGATTTCAGATGCTTTCACTTTCCATTATTAATAATATTTTACACGTGGGGTTTGGCGAGCTCTTTAGCTTTACAATGGATCCCTTGTTTTTTCCTGTAACATATTGTAAAAGTTTAATAACAAGTAAGTTATAATCGAATACATTCAGCAGACATTTATTAATTAATGCAATGGGCTTTGCTAAGTTTGAAAAATAAGCATTACATAAATAGGATATAAATAATAGTGACTTTTTAACTAATGATGTAATTGATATTCTTTTTTTTTTTTTTTTTTGGCCAGGGCTGGGTTTGAACCCACCACCTCCGGCATATGGGACCGGTGCCTCACTCCTTTGAGCCACAGGCACCACCCCGTAATTGATATTCTTTTAAACATAAAACTCTGCCAGTTTTGATCTGTTGAAAAACATCAATTTTTCTCATGTAAATAATATTAAACTTGTTAAACCAAGATTAAAATACAGGCAAATTGAGTAAAAACAAGGCACTGACCAAACAAACGTACTACCCCTCACACTTTTCCTAAGCTTGCCTTTCTTAAACATGTTAAACTTGATTTCCTAGTCAGAGCACATCAGTGACGGAAATTGTGGGATCTGCTTATCTTTCATGTAGCAAATGACTAATTCCACTCTAAGTTGAGTTTCCAGTAACAAGAAAAGAAAGTTATAGGTTATTTCTTCATGGTGAAGTTCTTTAGGTCAACATTCTTTTACAAATCAATTCTTCCTGAATGGAGAAAATCACTCATTTACTATACACTAGCCTTTAAAATAATTATCTCAGATATTGAAATTTCCACCAGAGTTGGTCGTGCGGTTTCTCAGAGGCTTCTTTGTTCAGCCCTGTTCAACAAACAGACATCACAATTCAGATCTATCTAACATAGCAACAACATAAAATTGTTTTATGAAAATTCAAACTTACAAAACTACTAAATTGGTGAGAGAATATTTGTATTTTAAAATTTTATTTTAAAAAGTGTTCTCATAGAGGTACTCTACCTAACAAATGCAAACATTATAACCTAACTGTGCCCTCATGCTAATCTGAAATAATAATAATATAATAAATAAAAAGTGTTCTCATATACAGGAATTTTATTTTTTCAGAATTCAATTTAAAATAGCAAATGACTTAGATAAATAGGAATGTAAATCACACAAAACAATTTGCAACATTTAATTTATTTATTAAGAAAAAATAGAGTAAGAATTAAAAATGGCTTCATATACAAACATACGCATAGTTGTTTACAGCTAAAAGGCCAAAAGTAACATCCCAGATACAGATCATTGCAGGCCAAGTAAGCGCTATGAGAGCTTACTCCAAATCTACTCTCACAGAAATCTGTCATTGAAACAAAACAAAATTCTCTATGTTGAGATTGTTAAACTTTAGCTGAAAATCAACAAGCAACCCATATTTGCATTACTAATACGTAATTATTTTGAATACTCATTTTACATAAATTGTACTTTCAAGTTGGAAAGGATTAATTAGTGAAATTCTGGTAAATCCACTGGAGTCAGCCAAACAGTACATACTGAGTATCTAATACCACAATTTACATAAATATCCTTCTAAATCAAATATTTATGACTCATTGTTTCAAAACAAAATGGCATCCTATGGAACCTTGACTAATAATCCTGAGAGTGTCCTGTCCATATTTCCTGAACTCCTACTATCTCTCAGAAGAGAACAAACTCACCATGATGCCTTTAAAAATAGAATAGGACTCTAAAGCCAGTAATAATAAAACTGGTAAAAAACGGTGACAAGGACAACTTACAATTAATGGGCGTGTTTTGTTTTCTGCTTACATTATGTGCTTTGTCTCATGCTAATTGTCCCAGCACCTCTCTGACGGGCACCTTTAGACCTCACTGTGCAATAAGAAATCCCAGAAAGAGAGAGGACAGCTGAACAGCCTGACCAAGGTCGTCCAGCTAGGCAGGACCAGAGTCAAGAGTGAAGCAGAACAAAACTGATGCCTCAAAAATAAGGCACCCACTGAGATCAAAGTACACCCCCTCATACTGTTTCTGAGGCTGGTCTCCCAGCTCTGATCCATGAGGCATGAAGTCCACACCTTATCTTGGACTGTCAGCATCGCACCCAGCACCCTGCCAATGCCCAGGAAGAAGAGGCCTTTGTAAACCTCCCTGGGACCCACTCAAGATGAAAAGCAACTGTTTCACAAGGCTTTCTACTTTCCTACACTCTCAGGAAAGTTCTTTCTCTTAGTTTTTTCTCTCCTCTTACTCAGGGAATAATCAGACTTTTCAAGAAAAAACGAAACTGGTTTATCATACCAAAGATCAAATGAAGCTAATTTAAATCACAACAATTAGTTGATGGTTTTAAAAGAAAGATAATTTCTTTCAAACGGTAGAAAAGGCCTCTTATTTATACATTTACTTATGAAATCTGGTAACATTTATCTGTTTAAAATTATCATATTATGTTATATACTTTAAAGATTGATTAAGTTAAAAATAAGGAAGAAGGCAGTGCCTGTGGCTCAGTGGGTAGGGTGCCCATCACATGCACCCAGGCTAGGGGGTTTAAATCCAGCCTGGGCCTGCTAAACAACCATTAAAACTGCACCCCCAAAATAGCCAGGCATTGTGGTGGGCACCTGTAGTCCAAGCTACTTGGGAGGCTGAGGCGAGACAATTGCTTAAGCCCACAAGTTTGAGGTTGCTGTGAGCTGTGACACCGTAGCACTATACCAAGGGCAACATCTTGAGACTCTCTCAAAAAAAAAAAGGAGAAAATTAAAATTGGGGCCCTACTGAAATAAAGATGGAATACAGGAAATGAAACTAAATATGCATTATGAAAAATAGGGACACTATTCTAGTGTCATTTTAGCAACAACTGTGAAATGAAAACTTAACCTCTTGTAAAATATCTACTCAATAAAAACATAGCAATTCCTAATGTATGAATTCAAAAGACGCCTATAGCTGGTACTCTGGCCATGCAAGAATTTCTAGCAAGTTCTACAATAATTGTGCAGCAAAACTACTCTAAGTCTCAGTTTTGGTACATGTAAAATTGGGATTAAAAAAATCCATCTCATAGATTTCTTCAGAAGATTCAACATAAAGTGTCATTGATGGTATTTTGTACAAGACTTGGCTCATAGGAGGAGCCCAAGAAATAGGAGCTACAAGACCATAAATCAAAATGAAACAAATTAGTATTCTATGATTTTATGTTCTTTAAACTGATGGTGATATTCCACATATGATTGAATTCAGGTAACACTTTGTTCATTGTTTTTAAATCCAAATATTTAATAGAGTAAGGTGATGTATCTACGCATGTATTCCTTCTCATAATCCTTTCACAAGGAATTAAATATACACTAAGATGTGACTTATCTAATTCTACAACAAATTTTATCCAAAAAGTCAGTACTTTATGGACATGAGTACTCGATATTATGTTTTCCTTAGAAATGATGAGTTATTTTACAGTTCCTAGTCAAGGGCAGGATGGCTCCACCTAACCTTTAAATATTAGTGTTTTGAACAAGTGAGACATTTTTTAAACTTTTTTGCAAAGATTTTGATGCTATATACCAGAACAGATATGGATTTGTCTTAAATAGAGCATTTGTATTTTTCTGCATGCATTTTGTACCATTGATTCTCACTAGCAAAGCTACTTTTATTTTGTTTGTTGTTGTTGTTGTTATTGTTACAGTTTGACTGGGATCAGGTTCAAACCGCCACCTTAGGTTTATGGAGCCAGCACCTTACTCACTGAGCCACAGATGCCACCCAGCAAAGTTACTTTTAGATTTCACCTACAAAAATAAAAATAAAGCCCAACAAAAAAAGAAACAAAAGTAAACTTGTACATAATATTTCTCATGGAATTAATTGCTCAGTGTGTATAACTTGACAATATTTTCTCACCAAATGGACTGCAGTATTTTTGATAACAAGTATCAGTGTTGAGCTGTTATTATAATACCATATTCTACTTTTCTGCAATATAAATGTGTATTTTCTCTTTTTAAAGTTTGTAGATACGTTTGGATCTGCCTACTGTTCTCAAATGGCAGTAGTAAATATAAAGGTAACGTGAACTTACAAAGTTTTTCAAAAACATTATATTATTGTTTGCCTGCCTCATTGGGGCTCTCAGTAAGTGGTTAAATAAATGTATGAAAGATGAAAGAAATGGAAGAAGAACAGGAAGGAGAAAAGAAAGAAGGAAAAGAAAAGGAAGGACAGAAGAAAGGAAGGAAACTTTGAGCACTTACCACACAGTATTTGCAAAGCATAAAGGATATAAATAACATTTTTATGGCCCCAAAGAGCTTAGAATAGAAGTGATAAGTTTGTAAATACATGTAAAAGAATAAATAATAAAACAGGATAACATAAGTCAATCCTCAAGAGCTAAAATCTATGTTATAGGAGTTCTGAGAAAATAACCAAGACTACTATTGAATATATATTTGTTATTTCATTAGGAAGTCCAGTGACTCAAGTATTATCATATTTTTCATTAATATGGTTCTTGAGAGTGTCTGATTATCCAAGAATCCAACACCTGTTAAAGAATATCAATCTCCTCTTCAATATAAGCAAGTTGGTTTTGATTACTAAATCAGAAAATATGCCAAAGACTGCAGTTCTACCAAGGTGAAGCCATCACTGTGATTGAAAATACAGATTTTATTGGGAAGAAGCAGCTGTGTTCCTGAGGTTAGAGCACTTTGTTGCAGAAAGAATATCAATGGAGTGTTTATGAAATAACAAGGGAACATCTCATCGCAAAGAGCAATGAAAGCCTCTTTAAAAAAATCTGTATAATAAACATGTCTGGATGGTTATGGTTCTGGCAGATCGCTACAGAGGAAATATTAGAAAAAAATTCCACTCATACATTTTTCATGAAATGTTCTGTATTATACATCACAGCTGCAAATCTGCCCTCTGAAGTTTGCAGCTTCTTAATGACACCAACGATTTAGGGCACAGGGTGGAGTTAGGCTGACATGTGACTGATGAGACGGAAGTGGGAGTCTGAGGGCCGCTGAACACAGAGAATTTTCCCACTGCATCATAATTATAGAAACACCTGTGCTGAAGAATTTGTGCTGATTCAGGGAAAATACAGGGCACTTACTGGTCTACAAGATCCTTTATCTCAGACCCCTGGCAGGTGGGAACAAAGGATACAGTTGCATTTAAAAGCGATTTGAAGGCATTGGTTTTTATCCCTCCAGTAGATGACATTGCCATCACCTATTTGTCTCAGTTCAGAATGGGAAATTGGATATTGAAACACTGCTGAAATGTACTGGGAGCATTTTCTGGAAAATGATGTGGAAATGTGAGGTCATAAACTACTGATCTTGATGAGAAATCAAAGCTGGACTATACTGAGATTTCCTCACTGTTTTTTTCAATCAACTCAAATTTATTTTCTCACAGTTCCAGAAGCTGGAATTCCAAGATCAAGGTGTTGGCATGTTTGGTTTCTTGCCAGACCTCTCTCCTTGGTTTTCAGATGGCCACCTCCTCACTGTGTCTTCAGATGGTCTCTCCTCTGTGTGTGCTGAGGTCTGTGTCTAATCTTCTCTTCTTCTTTTTTTATTTTTTGGTTGTTGGGGGCCCATTGAGGGGACAGAGAATCAGGTTACACTGACCGCATTTGTTAGGTAAAGGCCTTCTTATAATTATGTCCCACCTCCAAGAGGTGTGTCTCACACCATGACCCCCACCCCCCTCCCTCCTTCCCTCTCTCCACTCCCCTATTCCCCACCGTCACCATGTACTAGGTCATCAACTGTCCCCATAGCAGAATTGAGTACATAGGATTCTTGTTTCTCCATTCTCGTGATGCTTTACTAAGAAGAATGTATTTCAACTCCATCCAGTTTAATACAAAAGATGTAAAGTCTCCATCCTTTTTAGTGACTAAATAGTATTCCAGGATATACATATACCACAGCTTGTTAATCCATTCCTAGATGGGTGAGCATTTAGGTTGTTTCCACAGTTTGGAAATTTTAAATTGAGCTGTGATAAACAATCTAGTGCAAATATACTTATGATAAAATGTTTTTTTTTTTTCCTTCTGGGTTGATGCCCAATAATGGGATTGCAGGATCAAATAGAAGGTCTAATTTTCCTTATCTTTACAAAGTCCACTACTGATTAAAAACAAATTAAATGCAAGTGCTTAACCCAAGCAAAGTAACAACAGATGTAATGGAAGATTCATTCTTCATGTTAGAATCCCTACCCCAACATGCTGCTAAACACCTAGCAAGTCTCTGGGCTGGAATGAGGGGAAGTTATCATAGTTCCATGTCATTTAAAAGAGAGTTCAAGAAAGATAATGTGCAGACTGTAATTTGATAAAGGTAAGAAAGGAACAAGATATGACTAAACATTCCTTAGGAGGGGAATGAAGTTCAATATTCATCAGAAGCAAGTAGTATTTTTTCTAAATTGGTAAAGGTAAAGTCAAGTTCAGTAGATAATAGTAAATATGAAATAATTCAATATGTTAGGTCAAAATATATTTTAGTTACATTATTTCCCTCTAAATAATTAGCCTGATATAAAAGGTAATGTTTTTTAGATACTATGTCAAAATTATTTATAGTAAGCTTTTCAACAATTAACACAAACTTTGGATAATGTCTTTCTTCATATAAGTTATTTGACTTTCATTCCTTTTATGGAATATTCTATATAAGAGTAATGAGATTTTAAACACAGGATTTATTTTTTATATTATTAGAGAAGTAGCATCTTGTTAAAAATGTAAATAATGGAAAGGGGAAAATGCGCAAAGCAAGAAAAATTGTCCATTACCTGATCATTCGGATATAACCACAATTAATAAAATGGTATAAATCCTTTCAGAAAATCTATCATCCAATATTCTCACAAAAAATAAAATTTTTAAATAACACTCTGCTTCATATATAAATTTAGGATCAAAGATCAATGAATCTTTTTCATTTTATGTATGCATCAAAAAAGTGCACCACAGTTGGAGAGCATTTGAATAAATAACAGATACAAATTTATTCTTAAATTTAAATATGAATAATATTAATTTCATTTACATGGGAACAATTAAGCAGGAAGATTGCACTTAAATGAGTAAGTTATCTAATCAGTACAGAAGTGAAGTAATACTGCAAACAAAATAAGATAGACTAGCTCCTATTTGTAGGAGGATTAAGAAATGAAATCAATGTATATATAATAACTTTGACACATGTAATCTCCACTGTAGCTCTCTGGAACGAGGCGGCTCTGTGTGGCTGCAAGGCTTAGCAGTCTGGAGCCTGATTCTTTGGTTCATATCCCAGCTGCAGCCTTAACCCAGTGCGACACTTTATATGGTGAATATATAGAGTGTCCCCAAAGATGTCTTTTTACCAAAAGGTGGTACCACATAAAGAATATCATATAAAATTTTGTAATGAGTATTTTGTAAATAAAAGTACATTTAGCTTCAATTTCCCATTTTCCTTTTGTATGGCGACTTTGTGGGTGACCTTTGGGATGCCTGTATTATCTAATCCTCAACAGTCATTAAGAAACTAAGACTTCAGTAAACTTATTGACCTCCCTAAACTTCAGGTTTTTCATCCTTATAACAGAATGACTGATCGTTAAACACATTACTGCTGGTAATAGAGTGAGAACATTGATAGACACATAGTAAGAACTACACGGGCATTATTTTTAATTAATAGCTTTAAAGCTTATTTTATGAGTGAGGAATCTTTTTTTTCCGAGATAGAGTCACCTGCCATAACAACATCCAGCTAATTTTTCTATTTTCAGGCTGGTCTTGAACTCCTGAGCTCAAGCAATGCACCCACCTTGGCCTCCCAGAGTGCTAGGATTACAAGCAGGAGCCACCGCCTCAGCCTCCCAGACTGTTGGGATCATGAGCCCCTGTGCCTGGCCTGTAGGTTGAGGAATTTGAGCCTGAGGGAGCTTGATTTTCCTTCCAGTCCCCATAGAGGACTGTGGCATAAAGCCTATTTTTCTGTCATACATTATTCTCCATTTCCTCAAGTTTTTAAAGAAAAAAATATTCTGTATTTCTCAAGTAATTTAGCTATTAATTACCTTATTTCTATCTCAAGAGTCACAATAGCTAAACCACCTAAGTAAATAATCAACTGTAAATTTCCATGAGTTTAATATGTTTTTTATATTGTAGGATTTTTTCTTAAATAATCTACCTACTTTGCCCTAATTCTGACCCTGTTGGATTCTGTTCTTATTTAAAATTTGATTTTTATTCAGTACAGATTCATTGTTCATTGATTTTTAAGGTTTTAAACTATTACAGTATCATTTATCTTGATTGTAAAGTTTCCTGTGATCCCTCAAGTTTTGCACCTAAGACCAGGGTTTCAATTGCTTCATCTAAGTCCCAGCTACTAGAGACGGTGAACATGATGATGGCTATACCAAGAGAGGGTTAGATTTAAATGGGCCTTTTAACCACACTGAAAAGTCTGGGCTCTATGTTAAAGGCAGTAGGATAAATGAGAGGTCAATTCAATACTGTTAAAATGGGCCGGGGGGGCGGGGGGGGGAGGAAGAAGTCAGTTCAATGTCCCTTTCCTACTGGAGTCACTGGATGGGCAAGAGCATCCTTCTCCAAGGGAGGGATAACAGGGGGAGGACATATTTTATAGGGGAAGGCCCAATTATGAGACTTCGAGGCATCTTTAGGAAATCCGAATACATACACACAGAAAGCAGTTGGAAACCCATGGATATTTCAAGTTCAGATATAGAAACTAGAAGTTGCCACCATTTTTATGGCAACAAAAGCCATGGAAGCAGATAAAATTACCCAGAAAACAAACAAACAAACAAAACCCAAGACAGGTCAAGGCCCAGGCCAAACACACAGAACAGCAGCAAAAGGAACTGAGAGCTAGATGGGAAAGGAATCTAACCAGAGGGTCTAACATGGCTTTTGGCTAATTTGGAAACTTTGTAATATTAAATTCCTTAAGAAAAGTGAGTGAGGAATTGTAGGATCAAATGGCAGGTCTGTTCTTTCTTCCATTTTTTCCCTAGTTTCTTCAACTGTTGCAAATTCTGGAGCATAACATACATGAAGCAATCCTCCCAAGAAACTCTGCTCATCCATTTTTCTCTTGGCTGTTCTTGCACTCTGTAAGTTCACAAACTTAATAAGATACACTTTAGTAAAGTCTTCTGCTGGGTATTCATCTAGAGCATTATACTGTTGAGTTGCACCATATAGAGCAAATCACTCCACCAATTCTTTCATTGCTCTCACTGCAGGAACTCCTTGTATTAATAAGTACTGAGACTCCTAACTCCTAATTTATTGTACATACCTTGACTGCATGAGGCTGTCATCCCTCTCGGTATTTGGCTCAAGTGTCGCATACCTCTTTCTGGAAGTGATGTTGAATAAACCCCAAGCTGCCCACCACCTGATGCCATCTTGCCTGCTTTGGTCATCCCATAGCCCTTTTTGCAATTGAAGGTCACCTTATTTGTAGATTAGTTTACCTACCAGAATGCAAGTAACATAAGAAAAAATTCCATCTTATTTACAGCTGAAGCCCCAGTGTTTTTTATAGTGTCTAAGTTGTACTTCAACCCTGAATATATATTTGTTAAGTGAATAAATTCTTATATTTCTAGGTTAGTGCTGGGATGGATGAACAATAGCAAGAGTAATTATAAAGGATTTTCTATGTGCCAAGTATTGGGATATGAGTTTTATTTACAGAAGTGTATATGTGTGAAAGAGAAAAAGACTTAATTCTTTCAACTGTGCAAGTAGGAATTATCTTTATTTAAGAGAACAGACTTATCCACAAGTTTAAGTCATTCTTCCAGTGTTGATACAACTACAAATTAGTTGAACCAGTATTTGAACCTAGGCCTTTATACAATTGCATCTTTGAAAGACAAAAAGTGCAGTTTGGCAAAATTCTGTTTCTCCTATTGCTGTATTGATTAATGACATCATAATTTACCCATTTTCCTCAAACTTCAACCCCACATTCTCATTTGATTTCTTCTTTTCATCTTTCCATGTAATTATTCTTCTAGTCTTCTTCTTTCTACCTTTGCTATATTTCTTATTTCTATTACCTCTTTATCCTATTACCCTTCTCCCCAATTATTTCTGTCATCCTCTTTCTCTCCCCTAGTCGGAGTTCCACAGTCAAGAAATGTATTTTTCTTTGTATCTTAAGTACAAAAAACCTAATTTTTTGCACCTAGTTTACAAAGTTAACAGAGAACAAAATCCCTTCTGCTCTAAAGTTGGTATCTCATTCCTGTAATCTCAGCCAGCATTCTAGGAGACCGAGGCAGGTGAATCGCTGGAGCTCATGAGTTTGAAACTGGCCTGAAGTAAAGTGAGACCCCATGTCTAAAAGTAACTGAGTGTTGTGGCAGGTGCCTGTAATCCCAGATACTTGGGAGGTTAAGGCAAGAGAATGGCTTGAGCCCAGGAGTTTGAGGTTGCTGTGAGCTATGATGCCATGAGACTCTACCAAGGGTGACAAAGTGAGATTCTGTATCCAAAAAAAAAAGTTGGTATCAGAAGAACCCAGGATGCAGGTATCAACAGGCTGAATTCAGGATAATCCCATTCTTCCATTTAAATATTTATTGAGCACCTGCTGTGTGCCTGGAGTAGGCTAAAATCTCATCTACTCTCCTAAGAGCTCACATTCTAGTGTGTGCAGAAAGACAGTAAATAAGAGAAATAGATGGTAAATCAGAAGGTAAGTTTCATAGAGAAAAATGGAGTACAGGAGGGGCTTGCGGGGTGCTGGCTTGTGATTCTATGTAGGATAATCAGGGATGAGTTTCACTGACAGGGTGATGCTTAAATAGGGACCTGAAGGAAGTGAGGGGGACAGACTTTTATGGAGAGAAAGTTCTAGGCCAGAGGAACAAGAATGAAGGCACTGAGATGGGTGCATGACTGGTCTAGTTGAAGAATAATAATGCAGCCAGAGGGACTGAACAGAATGAGAAAGAAGAAAAACAAATGGGAAATTTTGCACTGGGAAGCCAGATAGTAGTGTAAGGTCTTTCAGCCAGAGGAGTGACAGAACTTTATTTCATTTATTTATTTATTTTTTAGAGACAGAGTCTCACTTTGTCACCCTCAGTAGAGTGCTGTGATGTCACAGCTCACAGCAACTTCCAACTCCTGGGCTTAGGCGATTCTCTTGCCTTAGTCTCCTAAGTAGCTGGGACTACAGGTGCCCACCACACCGCCTATTTTTTTTGTTGCAGTTTGGCTGGGGCTGGGTTTGATCCTGCCACCCTTGGTATAAGGGGCCAGTGCCCTACCCACTGAGCCATAGCACCGCCCACTTTATTTTAAAAAGACCTCTCTAGGGCGATGCCTGTGGCTCAGTGAGTAGGGCGCCGGCCCCATATACTGAGGGTGGCAGGATCAAACCTGGCTCTGGCCAAACTGCAACAACAAAAAGATCTCTCTGGCTGCTTTGTAAACGGTAGGGGGACAGGAGTGGAAACAGAGGGAAGAGTTAGGAGGCTATTATATTAATTCTGGCAAGAGATGATGGGCAGTGGCTGTAAGAATTGGACTGATTCTGCTTCTAATTTGAAGGTATTTGCTGATGAATTGGATGTAGAGTATGAGAAAGAGATAAATAAAGACCCCTCCTGGCCGGGTGCAGTGGCTCAGACCTGTAATCCTAGCACTCAGGGACCCAAGGATTGCTTGAGCTCATCAGTTTGAGACCAGTCTGAGCACCTATCTACTAAAAATGAAAAGCTGAGGTAAGAGGATCACTTGAGACCAAGAGTTTGAGTTTGCTGTGAGCTATGACATCACGGCACTCTACCAAGGGTGACAAAGTGAGACTCTGTTTTTAAAAAAAAATAGACCAGCCTAAAATATTTGACTTGTTCATTTGAAAGGAGAAAAGTACTTCTAGCAGCAAACCTGCAGTTTGGTTTTGCATATGTTAAGTCAGCATAATCAGCAGCATATAGATGTTACTGGGAATGAGTTTAGACAAAGAAGAAATTTATAGAGTGAATCTTGAGGCAGTACTGACTTACAGAGGTCAGGGACATGAGGAAGAACCACAAGGAGATTTTGTACAAGCAAGAAGCTTCTGGAAACACTGAAAATCGGCCACTCAGAGGAAGCTTAGCAAGTGCTACTCAAAATGT
>CAUYQV010138148.1:0-76329 GCA_963574575.1 Galagoides demidoff
CTTGAGATATATTTTATTTCAAATTCTAGAATTCCCTATAGTAACAAAGGGCTCTTAAAAAACAAAATGTAAAAAAAAATGAGATGCATAAGGCCAGGAGTGGTGGCTCACGCCTATAGTCCTAACACTCTGGGAGGCCAAGGCAGGTAGACTGCCTGAGCTTATAGGTTTGATACCAGCCTGAGCCAGAGCTAGACCCTGCCTCTAAAAATAGCTGGCCATTGTGGTGGGTACCTGTAGTCCCAGCTCCTTGGGAGGTTGAGGCAAGAGAATCACTTGAGCCCAAGAGTCTAAGGTTGCTGTGAGCTATTACACCATAGCACCCTACTGAAGGCAACAAAATAAGACTGTCTCTTTGGGTGGTGCATGTGGCTCAAAGGAGGAGGGCCTCGGCCCCATATGCCGGAGGTGGCAGGTTCAAACCCAGCCCTGACCAAAAACTGCGAAAAAAGAAAAAAAAAAAAAAAAGACTGTCTCAAAAAGAAGAAAAACCTGAGATGCATATATTCTAATACATGAACCAAACCATGGTAGACCTTTCTAGTCAGTATAAAAACTGGTGCTTAGATACATTCCGTTAAAGTTAACATATTCACTTAGACAAGATTTCACTCTCTTCATAATGAGATTTTACAAATTATATTTCTAAAATAATATTTTGCTACCCAAATAAGGTGAGCATAATGAGGGCTTCAATCCCTCCCTTTTTTCAAACCCTCTAGCAGCCTAAACTTAATCTTCACTGTCAAACCACTATGAATGTCTCCTTTATTCAAACTTCCTTCTCCATGACTGAGATCTCCCCAGGCAGTGAAAAAGAATTAGAATAGTCATTGGAAAGATGTCATGGTTATGAAAAATGTACTTTTCAACTAAAATCATCTGAGGACCGAAAAAAAACTGTCAGACACGGGCTAGAGGATGGGGGAAGGCTGGGAGGAGATAAAGACCACATGGTCATTTTATCTGCTTCCAGATTTGTGTAGGATTATTTCTGCAGAAGATGGTAGAAAGCAGCAAGTCTTAAAGTTGAAAAATGTGAAATGCAGCCAAGGGCATGGATATTGTAGCAACTGATGCTGAAATTCTTTGTGTCAATCAATAGTTTGGGTAAGAAAGGTATGAAAAATGAACATAAAAAGAAACATGATGCTTTAAACAGTTTATCTAAATCCACAAAGACAGCAAATATCTTTAATATATAAAAAACAGAACTGATTATTCCAAAATTTTAAAAAAGTTATGTTTTGTTATTCTTTATACATTATTGTTCAGGCTTGACTATCATGGATTATTCACTTAAAAACAGAAACCTGGGGCGGCGCCTATGGCTCAGTGAGTCGGGTGCCAGCCCCATATACCAAGAGTGGTGGGTTCAAACCCGGCCCCAGCCAAACTGCCACAAAAAATAGCCCGGCGTTGTGGCGGGCGCCTGTAGTCACAGCTACTTGGGAGGCTGAGGAAAGAGAATCGCCTAAGCCCAGGAGTTGGAGGTTGCTGTGAGCTGTGACGCCACAGGACTCTACCAAGGGCAATAAAATGAGACTCTCTCTCTAAAAAAAAAAAAAAAAAACAGAAACGAGACTAAGCAATGACTAACAAGACTTTAATCTATGAATTAATGAACACTAAAATCTTTAGAGGGCTATTTTCCTCAACGATTAAACATACTCTAATATACATTCTTCGGTCATACACGTTAATCCCACGTCTTTACATGCATGAGGATCATGTGAATAACAGTGCAAGTATTGGCCCAATGACCAGATTTTTATCACAGAAAGGATTCCATTACTTTTAAATTATTCAGACTCTTAACAAGGCCCCACAAAAGAGCTATATAAAAGAACTACCAACAAAATTAGTGTTCTCTCTTAAACAAAAGGATCCTGAGGTATAAAAAAATAAAACTATAGTCCGTAGTAATAGTAGTAAAAATAAACTATACAACAGAGGTTCTGGTAATGCTAATACACTAAAATAACAAAAACAACTCAGTGTAAAGATAGGGTTTCTACATCAACATTCCTAGATTAAAGAGTAATATTTTTAAACTCCCAAATACAGTACACATAGTTTGCCATAGAACAGTTGAAGTTTTGAAAATACACAGGAAAGAGAAATTAGAGATTCCTACACATGCGTACAAAGACAAACAAGCTATGCATGCTTTTTTTTTTTCAAAAACAAGTATTTTATTCTAATTGTAGGGGAAGCCATGGAAAATTTCATCTTTTATTTTTTTTTCCTTTTATTAAGTCATACACACATAGATCATGAATACATGTGTGAGTAGGGTGCCAGCTCCATATACTAAGGGTGGAGGGTTCAAACCCAGCCCTGGCCATTTGTGGGGTACAATGTGATTTTTTTTTTTTTAATACAATTTGGAGAGCTTACATCAAACTAATCAAAATAGTTTTCACCTCATTTACTGTGTTGAGACATTTATGTTCTATTCTTGATAGATCTGACTTGTACCCTTGCAATATGTTCCATAAGTGTGGTGCCCCGTTTACCCTCCCTCTATCAAACCTCCCCCTCCACTTCTCTTCATCCTGGACTGCAGTTATGATCTATCTTTCATAAGAAACTGAGTAATTATAAATTAGTTTCATAAAAGTACTGAGTACATTGGGTACTTTTTCTTCCATTCTTGAGATACTTTACTAAGAAGAATATGTTCTAGCTCCATCATAAACATACAAAAGGTAAAGTCTCCATCTTTTATGGATGCTTTTAAGGGGTGGAAAGTGGGGTAAAACTATCATATAGTAATGTTCTCATTTCTCCTATCTATGAAAGAAACAATCAAATGCAGACTGCATGTGCTGACAGAAAACAAGTCAAACATTTACCAAGTTATTCACAAAATGAATTTCAAGAAATCTCGGCCCCCCCAAAAAAGAAAGCTAAGCAAGATTTAAGGATGTGTCAGACTTTTGCTCAGCAGTTAAATGTATCTTCTCTATCACCACAAGTATATCTTCCTTTAAAATTTAAAAGTCAGGTCACTTAAAATCATCTTATGGTATATTCAAGTCTAAAATTTCCATTAACCTCAAATACCAAATGGTAGAAAACCAGACACATTTCATTCATTCAATGTCTTTTCAGAAGGGATGGATTTCACACATTTTTTGTAGTTATTTTGCCACTTGTACTTTTTAAAACTTTTGTTTTTGAGACAGTTTCAAGCTGTCATCCTGTGTAGAGTGTTGTAATGTCACAGCTCACAGCAACCTCAAACTCTTGGGCTTTAGCCATTCTCTTGCCTCAGCCTCCCAAGTGGCTGGGACTACAGGGACCCGCCACAACACCCAGCTATATTTGTTGTTGTTGTTGTTGCAATTGTCTGTTGTTCAGCAGGCCCAGGCTGGGTTCTAACCCACCAGCCTTAGTATACGTGGCTGGCGCCCTATCCACTGAGCTACAGGCACCACCTAAAACACTTTATTTTTTAACGAAAAATATTATAAACAATTATATTCCAAAATAATATAAATATTAGAATCAACAGGAAAAATTACAGAATGTTTAATAATAACAAACATAATTCAGCAGACACTAGAAAAATTCTGCTGTTGCAGTAAACCACCAAGATTCTAATAATACACGTGTATTTTTAGAATAAAGAATAACTTGCTTGGCGCCTGTGCCTCAAGTGGCTAAGGCACCAGCCACATACACCTGAGCTGGCGGGTTCGAATCCAGCCTGGGCCCGCCAAACAACAATGACAGCTATAACCAAAAAATAGCCAGGCATTGTGGTGGGCGCCTGTAGTCCCAGCTACTTGGGAGGTGGAGGCAGGAGAATCGCTTGAGCCCAGGAGTTGAAGGTTGCTGTGAGCTGTGATGCCACGGCACTCTACCCAGGGTGACAGCTTAAGGCTCTGTCTCAAAAAAAAAAAAAAAATAGAATAACTTATTCTTCTAATGATGTAAAAAAAAAAAGTTGTCGAAAGAAAATGAAATTCAATAGCCTTCAATAAAAGATCTTTCTGTTAAATACAAACTTCTTCCTATCAATCTCTTTCTCACTAATTTCTTTTCCCTTTTTTTCCTCCCCTTATATTAAAAAATGTTACACTGTGTAACTCTGACCTTTTTTCAGGCACATCATTCATTAAACAAAGGAATTAACACATTCCCAAGGACTATATTTCAGGTTCTGTTCAGAAACAGTTTATGGCTTAGAATTCTAGATAGGTTGAAACAAGACTAGATTCTGCCTTCCTAGGATATTACATTCTTATTCTGCTATGTCACTAAACATAAGAATAGTCTGAGATAGGACCGCTGATTTCATTCAAAAACATCCACATCCTCTTTCATAAGTCCTATATGATCACTTGAGTATCACACGACTGAAAAAGAACACAAGAATTTATTACATAAAGGACCAGATTTAGAAAACCATGATTAGAAGATTCATACAATTTTTAAACAGGTTTGGCATCTTTATTATTGCCTTCTATAATATAATGAATACTCTATTGTATTGTTACTTATAAAAATGAAAAATAACTGAGGTGGCGCCTGTGGCTCAAGGAGTAGGGCACTGGCCCCATATACCAGAGGTGGTAGGTTCAAACCCAGCTCCAGCCAAAAACTGCAACAAAAAAAAAGAAGAAAAAAAAAAAACTGTTTTATAAAAAATGAAAAATAACTGGTTGTTCCATTCTAGTAATCCTGTATACTCTAACGTGGGAATGTGCAGAACTTCCTACCACTCCCATCATGTTGACCCATTCTGCACATGTCAAATATATTCATCTTTCTGCCTGGAAGGTCCTAAGGTCTCACTTAATAATCTTTTTTTTTTTTTTAGTTGTAATACTTCTTTGTTTTTATTGTATTATTTTTATCATTGTATTTTTTATGATTAATTATTTTTATTAAATCATAACTTTGTACATTGATGCACTTATGGGGTTCAGGGTAGTGCTTCAATATACAATGTGAAATGTTTACATTGAACCAAGTAACACATCCATCACAATTATACTCATTTCTTAATAGTTTTGAAATGTACCATGGCATCATGCACACTAGGTGAGGTCCCCCCGAGTACCCTTCCTATGTACTCAATACTACTATGAAATCAATATATAACCACCTACACAATCATACAAATGGCAAAACATAGCTATAGTCCATAAAGTAGAATGGAAGAGGGGAGAGAGGAGTGGGGAGAGGGGATACGGGAGAAGGAAGGGTAATCTTTTTTTTTTTTTTTTTGAGACAGAGTCTCACTTTATTGCCCTTGGTAGAGTGCCATAGCATCATAGCTCACAGCAACCTCCAACTCTTGGGCTCAAGTGATTCTCTTGCCTCAACCTCCCAAGGAGCTGGGACTACAGGTACCCACCACAATGGCCAGCTATTTTTAGAGGCAGGGTCTAGCTCTGGCTCAGGCTGGTATCAAACCTGTGAGCTCAGGCAGTCACCTGCCTTGGCCTCCCAGAGTGCTAGGATTATAGGTGTAAGCCACCACACTCAGCCCATATTCTCATTCTTGACCACAAAAATTAATCCTGTAAGGTTCAAACATCTCTCCCCCTACCCCAAAGACTTTTCTAATTCCCTCAGCAGAAGTAGGCCTCTCCTTTCTACTTTATGCTAGGATATAAAAGCATATACATCTTTTTTCATTTATCTTCCCCCACAACTCAATTAGGTACAATTATATTTCCACTTTTAGATAAGAGTACTAAGGCAGATAAGGTCTCTCTGATTCCAAAGTCCACTGTTTATTTTTTAATATAAGTTCCCTTTAGCTCAACACTGCATTAAAATAGTTGTCTGACTGCCTCTAATCTCTGAGTCTCCTGAGGACAGAAGGCAGAGACCTTGCTTTATTGATCTTTGTATTCCCAGTGTCTGGAACAGAACAGATACTCAACAAATAATAAATGATGAATGAAAAATAAATAGAATAATGTAAACTTCCTCGGTGAGGAAAAACTCATCTCTTTTTAAATACTTATTCTTAAAAAAGTATAATAAGTGCTACTTTCATTCAACAAGCATTTTGTTGAGCATGCATCATATATAATGTGTGGTGCTTAAATACCGTAAGGGATTTAAAGGTAACAGGGACTCAGTTCCCTTGCCCTCAAGAAACTTAAAAGTCTGGTTGAGGAAAGGAATAAACAACCAGTTAGTGGTGCCATTACTTGTTTTATGTTTTCTAATCCCCTACAATTTCCTGTCTTTCAAAGAACTTCATTCATTATAAACACATTCCAACATCATATACCTCTGGCCAGTGGAATGCAGCTGAACAGAAAAAAAGTTGAAAAAATCTTCATGGATCTTAAATTCACAAGCTTTTGAGCCATTCTCATTAGCTCAGTGGTCACTAAGTGGTACATAGTATTGTTTAAAGAATAAAATCAAGGACACCCTGATAATAACCTTGTACTTCTACTTTTGTGAATAGCAGCATAGCTGAGTGTTAAGTGCAAGGGTTTGAGTCAGAAAGATCAGGGTTCCCATCTCAGCTCAGTCCCTTTCTCCGCCTGTGATCCACAGACAAGTTGCTTTATACTTCTGAGCCGATTCCTTATTTGTAACGTGGAGATACAGAGACCCACCTTTAAGAGCTCTTGTAAGAGTTAAAGGAGATAACGTATTTGACACCTGCCACATCAAAGGTACTATTATTATATCAGCCTCTCTACCTGCTTCTGGAAAACCATTTGTTCTAACTGTAATGTAATAATATAAACACTTCTAACCCTATCTTATTACATTTTCTGCTGCTTTATAACAGAACACCTGAAACTGGGTAATTTGTGAAGAAAAGGAATTTATTTCTTACAGTTATAGAGCCTGAAAAGTCCACAGTTGAAGGGTCACATCTTGTTAGAGTCCTGCTGGCCGGAACCCTCCAAGAGTCAGAAAATAGTGCAGGTGACTGAGTATGCTCATGTGCTCACTCACGGCTCTTCCTCTCCTTATAAAGCCACCAGCCCCACTCCCATAATCCATTAATCCACTAGCCCATTAATTTAGGAGTGGACTAATTCCCTTCATGACCCAATGACCTCTTAAAGACCCCACCTCACAATCCTGCCACATTAGGGATTACATGTCAACAAGGATTTAGAAAACACAAATATCCAAACTGTAGCAGACCCAATGTCAATAACACAAAATGTTTACCAAAAGAGAGGCACAGTTGATTCTTGAATAACATAGGTTTTAATTATACAGGTCCACTTACACATAAATTTTTTTTTCAATAAATACAGGAGAAAAATTTTTTACAGATTTATCACAATTTAAAAAAAAACTCCCAAACTGTATAGCCTAGAAATGACACAAAGAAAAAATTATAAAAAGTTAGGTGTGTCATGAATGCATAAAATACATGTACATACTAGTCTATTTTATAGTTTACCACCATAAAATACACAAAGATCTGTTACAGAAAGTTAAAATGTATCAAAATTCATGCACACACTATATATGGCACCATTTGCAATCAAGAGAAACGTAAACATAAAGATGCAGTATTAAATCATAACTGCATAAATTAAGGACTGTAGGACATAATATACACCATAACTTCATAGCCATCTCCTGTTGCTCCTGTGATGAGCTCAAGAACTACAAGTATCTGCTTAAAACACTGTGATACTAACCGTCTCCCCATGAGTAGTTCATCTCTCCAGTATATTGCATTTCAGAGTAAAAAGTAATCTGTCACAGCCCTTGCATATTTTTCACCATGTTTAGTGCAATATCATAAACCCCGAATAACACCATGGGACCCACATAAACTGCCACTAGTGATGCTGGAAGAAGTCCCACAAAGCTGAAAAAAATGATGACATTTAAAAGAAAAAGCTGAATTTCTTGATATGTACCATAGACAGGTGTACAGTGATGGTTACCCACCATCTCACCCAGATGATTCATCTTGTACACAGACAACATAAATTACTGTATCAATAAATATAGTACAGTACCGTAAATTACAGTACCAAGAAATACAGTACAGTAGTAGGTTTTTCTCTTCCTCACAATTTTCTTAACATTTTTTTCTCTAGCTGACTTTATTGTAAGAATATAGTATAGGATACATATAACATACAAGTGTGTGTTAACCAACTGTTTGTGTTATTAGTAAGACTTCCAGTCAATGGTAGGCTTAACAGAGAGGATGGGAAAAGTAGGGGTCTTTGGGGAGTCAAAAGTTATACATGAATTTTCAACTGCACAGGGGCTAACAACCCCTAAACCCTGAGTTGTTAAAGAGTCAACTGTACTTGAAAAAGCCACTTGTGGCAGGACTAGTGGCACGGTTCCATAGAGTTAAGTCTCAGGTTTCTAGACGGTACAAGTATATAGATCATCCACCTCTTTCCAACATACATCCTTCAAATGCCTATTCCAGATCATTTCCGTGGAAAATCAAACATTGCTAATTATTTCCTATGGTAAAATCTAAAAGAACTGACAGATGTAACTCTGTACTAGCAATTCCATTTTCATGAAAAAATCTGAGTTGGTAAAGAAGAGGGAAATGAATTTCATACAATATTTAGGAACCAATCTCAGTACACAGTGTATGCTGTATTACATATCACTTTCCAAATAATTTCTCAACTGTTTCTACTAAGCAACTTTGCGAGATTTATGTAAATAAATAAATAAATAAATCCTTTCTATTCTAAAACTAATTTATATATAGTATAATCCGTTGACATGAAAATCACATTTACTTGTGCTGGTACAACTAGAAATCCACAAAAGTTAATCTAGACACAGACCTTATACCTTTAACAAAAGTAACTCAGAATGAATCACAAGCCTAAATATAAAATACAAAACCACAAAACTTCTAGAAAAGAAAAAAAAAAAAGGACAAAATCTAGGTGGTCTTGGTGACAAGTTTCCAAGTACAATACCAAAAACCTATTCATGAAATTGAAAAGCTTGCCTTATTAAAATTAGAAATCTGCTATGAAAAAGACACTATTAATAAAAAACATAAGTTGGACTGGGAAGAAATATTTGTAAAACACATATATGATAAAGTGTTTGTATATGGAATATATAAAGAACTATTATAACTAAACTATAAGAAAATAAGCAGGGGCTGGCCACTGCGGCTCCTAGCACTCCAGAAAGCTGAGACAAGAGGCTCGCTTGAGGCCTAGAGATCAAGACCAGCCTGAGGAACATGGCAAGACCCCCATTTCTACTAAAAATGGGAAAAAATTATCCAGGCATGGTGACCTACACCTATAGTCCCCGCTACTCAAGAGGCTGAGACAGGGAATCACTTGAGACCAGGAGTTTGAGGTTGTAGTAAGGAAGTTATGATGACACCACGACACCAGGTGAGGCTCTGTCTCAAAAGAAAAACAAGACAACAACCCCACTAAAAAGTAGGTAAAATATCTGAACAGACATCTCATCACAGAAGATACACAAATGGAACGGAGCACGTGAAGTGTTAACATGTCACTAGGAAATAGCAAATTAAAACATCAGTGACCTATTACATGCACCTAAGAATAGATAAAATCCAAAAGCATTGACAAAAATCAAATGGAGCAAGGATGTGGAACAGCAGGAACTCACATTCACTGCTGCAGAGAACACGTTAGTACAGCCATCTCAAAAAGTAGCTTAGCTGGGCAGTGTCTGTGGCTCAGCGAGTAGGGCACCAGCCCCATATACTGAGGGTGGCAGGTTCAAACCCAGCCCCGGCCAAATTGCAACCAAAAAAAATAGCTGGACCTTGTGGAAGGCATCTGTAGTCCCAGCTACTCAGGAGGCTGAGGCAAGAAAATTGCCTAAGCCCAAGAGCTGGAGGTTGCTGTGAGCTGTGATGCCACAGCACTCCACCGAGGGTCACAATGTGAAACTCTGTCTCTAAAAAAGGAAAAAAAAATAGCTTGGCAATTTCTTTTTCTTTCTTTTCTTTTTTTTTTTTTTTAATTTTGACAGTCTCTCTCTGTTGCCCAGGCTATAGTGCTATGGCATCACAGCTCACAGCAACTTCAAACTCTTCAGCTTGAGAATCTTCTTGCTTCAGCCTCCGGAGTAGCTAGGACTACAGGCGTGCACCACCACCTTGAGCTAGTTTTTCTATTTTTAGTATAGATGGGGTCTGTTCTTGCTCAGGCTGGCTTCAAACTCCTGAACTAAAGCAATCTAGCCACCTTGGCCTCCCAGAGTGCTAGGATAACAGACACAAGCCACAGCACTGGCAAGTTTAGCAATTTTTTACACAGCTAACCACAATATTACCATATGATCAAGTAAAGAAATCTAGGCATTTACCCAATTGATTTGAAAACTTATGTTTACCCAAAAACCTGAATGTTCACAGAAGCTTTATGCATAATTGTCAAAAACTGAAACCAACTAAGATATCCTTCAATGGACGAATAAACAAACTGTGGGACATTTATATAATATTGCCAACCTATTTTTTAAAATGAGTTATTAAACAAAAAGACATGGATGAACTTTAAGTACATATTAGTAACTGAAAGAAGTCAGTCTGGCGAGGCCATATGATTCCAATTACCTGACATCTGGAAAAGGCAAAACTAGAGAGACAGTGAAAAGATTAGTGGGTGTGGAGGAGAAGGGCTATAGGGGTGATAAAGTAAAGCACAGAGGACTTTTAATGTGTTGAAATTATTATACATGCTACTTTAATACTGTAATGATGGATACATCATTTGTCAAAACCCATAGAACTTCCTAAGACAAAGACTGAACTGTAACATATGCAAATATAAGAAAATCATTTACATGATCAAGAGATCTCAAAATAGTTTATAAGAAAAGAATCTAACTCTATTGTGTGCAAAGGGGGGGGGGACATGCTTAGCTAGGTAACTTTAGAGAGGAGGAGATTGTGAGACTAAAAGCAAGAGGAACGGCACATAAGCACTGCACTCTAGATGATAAAGTTGTTTCCCCTGGAGCATAAGCTAACAATTCCAAAACTGCTCTACATGGCTTGGCACCTGTAGCTCAGTGGTTAGGAAGCCAGCCACATGCACCAGGACTGGTGGGCTCAAACCCCACACCAACCTGCTAACAAAACAAAAAAACAGTCAGACATTGTGGCAGGCACCTGTAGTCCCAGCTACAAGGGAGGCTGAGGCAAGAGAATCACCTGAGCTCGAGAGTTTGAGGTTGCTGTGAGCTGTGAGACCACAGCAGTCTACCAAGGGCAACACAGTGAGACTGTTTAAAAAAAAAAAAAACACTCTCCATGTATGTCTACATGTATAATGGAAACGAATGAGTAAGCAAATGTACAGCATGTGGTGGGAGCCAGGTTTCTTCTGTTGGCTTGAGTTCATAGATAAACGGGGAGAAGGCTACACCAATACCCATCGTAATGGGTCAGGGTTAGAGCTGTCAGTTATCAGTTCATATGTAGCTTAATAGGGACACACAGGGTTACGTGGAAACATGCACACATATAAACATGTACAGGTATGCTCATATACATGGGCTCATAGATAGGCTTTTTTCCCTCTGTCATATGAGAAAGCCTAGAAGCAACAACACCCCAGTAGCAAAAAGCACAACTAGTGTCCAGATCTTGGTTTCTAAAATAATTTTCCAAAAAGCAGAACCAAATCCCTTGGAGAAATCTGATTCCAGGACGAAGTTAGAATATATGCAAAATGAGCCTGGGGCATCTGATAGTACCAGAAAGTAAAGAAATGCTTCAAAATACCCCAACCATCATTACTGATGGCGCTAGGTCAAAGGGAGACAAGATCCAAGCGGGAACACTTTGAAGAACAAAATTAAACAGCACTGGATTATAACCCAAAGTCTAAGAAATATATGCGTGGGTTCAGATCAAAATAAGTAACTTATTCCCACAATAATTTACTAATTGTATGAGAGTACAGCATGGAAAGAATGAAGACAGGTAATAACGACTGATAAACACCACCTCTGTCAAGTGATGAAGATGACACCTTCCATCTGTGATCTTCCTATCAAAAATCTATAAACACATTCTAACCATTAAAAAAAAAACTTCAGACAAATTCCAATGGCCAGCCATTCTGCAAAATACCAGCACTCCCTGAAACTGTCCAGGTAGTCAAAAACATCCAAGGTATACTGGTGTGACACAGACAAGAGGAGTGTAAGGAGACAACACCACTAAATGTAATGTGATATCTGGGGTTACAGGGTCCTGGAACAGAAAAAGGAAATCAGATAAAAGCTAAGTAAACAAAAATAAATTTATTATTATGAAATGATTAACTTTAATTATTAATAATAGACTAATATTGTTTCAATACTAATATAAGATGTTAGTAGAGAGGGAGGCTGGTACTATGGGGGTATATGGAAAGTCACTGTACTTTTTCTGCACTTTTTCTGTAAAGCTAAAACTGTTCTAATGAAAACGGTCTGTTTTTTAAAATCCCATTGAGGAATGTATCTAGAAAACACTGAAGAGGCTGTAGTAAAGCAATAATGTTCCTCACACTCCCTTGCAGCATATATTCAACTTAAAATGTTTGTAACTATTCCATTCCAGAATTTTTCTTAAGAGAATATTTCAATCACTAACAGCTGCAAACTATTTCATGCTGTAATTCCCAGCAGGAACATACAACAGCCAGAGTACTTTAACAAAACTTCCACTCTTTACACTTACGTACCTCTATGATGTCTCAAAGTTAGTAACCTACTATTAACTTACATTGTTCTGTGCTGATCAAATAGCTACCAGATATGGTGAATACAACTCAGAAAAGCTAAATTTTATATAAGTCAAATCTGTGCTAAAATACTCATCCAATAGAACTTCAACCATCTATCTAAAAAAGAGAGAACTTAAAAAAAAAGTTATCATCTATGTTCTGGATACTAGGTTTTCTTACACACACCATGGTTCATATGAGCTGCTGCAGAATTAAAATAGATAAAGGTAAGAGGTGAGTCTGAAGGGAAAAAAAAGCAGTGGGGGAAAGGGTGTGTAGTACAGAGTGTAAGAGAGGACTAAGATTTGAAATGTAGCAAAAAACACTGAAAGCAAAGATAAGCAAGCCCGTGTCTTGGCACAGACCAACACTGGTATCTGAAAAGAGTCAGCCTGTAGGTAAAAATTTGAAAGCAGGGAAACGCCAGAAATAAAAACAAAGTGAAATTAGATATCAGGTTGCTGATAAGAAGAAAAGAAACATCACCCTGAACACAATTTAACTTAAAGTGTTCCTCTTTATTAAAAAAAAGACTGGAAATTACTATATAATGATGCACAAAGGCATTTGGAAGTGGGAAAAATTACAAAGAGAATGCACCAAATATTGTGAACAGTGGTTATCTTAGAATAGTGGAAGTAAAAGCAAGTTTTATTTTTTCCTACTGTAAAGTGAATGGCTTGTGGAGTGAGTGGCTTGTGGAATCTTATAAGAATAGTGTTTGCAAGATGCCTTTTGTGTGCACTTTGCACAAAAGGCATTCTATAAACACTATTAGGATACATTTGTGATGCCTTCTACCCTTTATGTGTCTAGCTTGTTGAGTTGTAACTTGCAAATTTTAAGTGTAGACACATGACCCCAAATTTTCCAAACCAGCAACTAACTTAAGAACTACAGCACTATGCCCAGAATATTCTGATCTCAAATAAAAAATCTGTATTAGGTGTGAGAGGATGTCATTGACTTTAATTTCAAGAGACTGGCTACATATGATCTGCATACCAGCGCACACTTCCCAGAACCTGAGGCGCTTAGAATAGAATCCTTTCAAGGAAAAATACAGTAGAACAAATACACAACACAGTTACTTTGAGGGGGTTTTTTTAAAAAATACAAATTAGTCTTTCTGAAATCCTAACGCTCCTATCTTTCAAAAATGACAACGCCAAAAATCAAATTATTTACACACATCTGAAGTCAAATTGAAAGTGAACTCATCCTATTAGCTATTTGACCTATTCCCCTTATTATATGAAGGAAGAACTGAAATTTTCCAAACAGGAGCCATAATACATTTCACTGAAAACATAATTTTGTAATGGAGGGTTTGAGGTCCTCACGCTTTGCCTCTCTGGGTGTCCATGGATTTCAAATCCTAATACCACCGCGTCCTGCCCCCAGCGAGATCCGAGTACTATGAGTACTACAGGAAAAGAAGGATTTGCCACTGCATAAGAACAATTGGTGCAAAGACTCTACACACAGGCAGTCCCGGAAAGTAAAAAAAAAGACGGAGAGCATCGGAGAGAAAGCAGGGTCTGCGCCTGCGGGGAAAACCCCCTCCAAACACATTCCCTGACAATGGCAGGAGAAAGGTGGATTCCCCAAAAGTAAAAAGGTGAGAAAGTGGAGCCAGCTAAGAAGGGAAAGTCAATAGCCAATAGAGATTGACAACTATTCAAAAACAATGAGCTATCTTAATTTGAGTAGACGATGGTGGGACAGTGTCCCAAAGGGCCATCTTTGAAAAGAACCCCACCATTGGGGGCGGGGGATAGGAAGAGAAGCTCTCAAATCCCCAAGTCCAAGGTAATAAGCCGTGATCGGATCGGCGGTCTGTAGTCGCCCCACGGACCGGATGAGCGCAGGTGTGCCTGCGGCAGCTCAGGTCACCGGGAAGATCGCAGGGACGGGGCGCATCCCCTCCGCCCGCCCTCCCCGCCCGGGCTCGCCGGGACCAGGCGCGCGGACGCGCTCGGGCAGCGGCGCCCTGGCACACCTGGCTGCCAACACCAGTTGAAAGCAGTCAAAGTGAAGGAAGGCGGACCGCGGCGCCTGGCAGCGCTCCCGATCCAAGCACACAAAGGCGGATTTTTAAAATAGAGGGAGAGTCCTGGCCGGCGGAGCCCCCGAGGGGCGCCTTTCACCCAGGGGGCTCTTACCTCGGATCCGCCCTCGGGGCCGCGGCTTTCCCCGGAGGCGCCGAAAGCCCAGATGAGGTGGGAGGCGGCCGGGAGGAAGCCCCCCAGCCGGAGCCGCCCCCTCCGCGTCCCCTGCGAGCCGTACAGCCGCCTCGTGCGCCGGGCTGAAGAGAAGCGACCTCCGGGCGAGCACCGCGCCGGCCTCGCGCGGGGCGAGACCGCCTGGCTGGCCGCAGCCTGTGAAGTCTGGAGCCGCCCGCCCGCTCGCGGCCAGCGCCAGCCGCGCGCCGCGCATGCCCAGTGCCGGCGCGAGGAGCGGGCGGGCAAGCGCGCGCCGCGCGGCCGGGAGCGGGCTCCGCTCTCCGGGTCTTGCGGGCAGCCGGGCCGCTGAGTCGCCGGTGGACTACAGCGCTGCCGAGGAGGCGGCCGGCGAGGCCGGGTGGGCGGGAGAGCGGCCCGGCCGTGGGAGGCCGGGCGCGGCGCCAAGTTATCAAGGCCGCGATCAAAGTCGGGCCGAGGTTCCGAGCCGGCGGCGTGTTTCCAGAAGTGCCCCGGCAGGACCGACGAGCAGCCGGCTGGCGCGGGCAGGGACTAGAGCGTGCGGGGAGGGTCGCCCCGGACCCGGGTTGCTGCCCCGGGCGGAGGGAGCGCTCGGGTTACCACACCCTGCGTCCTGGGGTGCAGCTCTCGGCCACTGTCCTCGCGGCACTACACCTGCCACTCCTACGACCAGCCAGCCTTCGTCTCCCTTCGCTGACCCTCCCATCTATTTTCCTGCTTTTGTCGCTTTCCCCCCTTTTGTCTCCCCAAGCCGTGGGGGTAAACTGGTGGTACCCAAGGGCCTACAGCTGCCTGTCCTGGCTCCAGCCAGCAAGCCCAGACCAGCCTCGCACGGCTGCCCTGCATCCTTTTTTTTTTTTTTTTTAATTGGCTCTTGCCAAAAGCCACATGTGGTTTGAAATAGTGGCAGTTTCTTTCACTTTGTGCCACCAGGACTCAGCACCTCCTCCCAAGAGTAGCTCACAGAACCACTAAATGATAAGTCCGTCTTCTCGTGAAAATCATTACTTTTACTCTTAAAACAACTACTCAGTTGTCCTGGCTACTCCCTCCCTCTGCTTCCCCAGTGTCCTAACTTCAAAGTTAATTGACTGCCAGAAGTCAAGGAAAGACTGTAATTAAATTTGGTTAAAATAGATTGGACCTGCTTGCTTTGTGAAGCCAATAAAAGCTGGGCTCTATTAGTGCCTGTGGGGGGGGGGGGGATGAGATAACAGGCCAGGATGGAAATTAAGACCATAATGTTAAATAGATGACATGTTAGGTCCAGTCCCCTATCTTGAGTAGGAATCCTCTCTCCAATATTTCCACCAGACCGCCATACACTTGAACATATCCAATGCTGTAAATCTGTATTTTTATCAGTATTATGTGTGACCATAATTATTTGTTGAATATTTGCCTATGGCAGGAACAAAGCAATTTACGTATATTATTTCTAATCTTTAAAATAGGATAGACGTTATTATATCTATTTAGCACGTTAGGAAAATAAAGGTCAAAAGTTTCCTTCTCTTTGCCAAAGCCAGTGGTGACACCAGAATTAAAATCCAGGTCTGCCTACCTCCAAAGCCTGTATCATTTCCTGTCTGAATATCCAATTAATTAATTAACCTTGACTTACAGCACTGGTCCTGGTTCTGTGCCTAGGAACTACACACGATTAAGCACATTTCTTGTAGACATTGCAAACCCTGAAAAGAGTTGAAGGAAACCATTAAGTAACCACTCTGAGATCTTCTAGTAGTTTCCTCTTCAAAATCTCTTTTTTGTCTTTCTTGTATTCCTCAAATTACATAATGAGCCTTTATAATGACACTTCAGGAATGTGCTTGGTTTTAGGAAAGACCTAGGCATGATGATTAGAGGGTTGAGACTTTCAGCTCCAAGCGTTAACCTCAGGGGAAAGCAAGACGGGCTGAACATTAAGTTGATTACCAATGGATGTCATCATTATCCCTGTATAATGAAACTTCCATAAAACCCCAGAAGGACAGGGTCTCCTGAGCTTTTAGGATAGTGGGACATGAATAGCCAACCACTTGGAAGTTCCTGGATGACAGTGACCCTGGAGAGGGCACTTCCCTTGGTCCACCCTTCTCCCTGTGGCCTCTTCATATACATCATTTGTACAGCCTTTATAATAAACCAGTAAATGTGTTTCCCTGAGTTCTGTGAGCCGTTCTAGCTAATTAATGAACTCAAAAAAGGGATCATGAGAACCCCATTTTCTAGTTGGTAAGTCAAAAGCACAGGTAAAATGGCCGGGGTCTTGGGATTGGCATCTGAAGTGGAGGTGGTCCTGTGGGACTGAGCCCTAACCTATGGAGTCTGATACTACCTTCAGTTAGGAAGTGTCAGAAATGAATTAAGTTAAAGGACATCTAGCATGTGTCTGCTACAGAATTGACCGGTTCTCGGTGATGAGAAATCTACACATACTTCTTGGTGATTAGAGGTCACAGAAGGATAGACACTTTGGTTTGTTTCCCCCCCCCCCATAGTCTCAGACAGACCATGACTGAAAACGATCTTCAAGTTAATATTATTTATTAACCAACACTTTCCAAGCACTTTAGTGGATGTAATCATACCATAACCAACATAAATTTCATGAAGGTTTTGTAAGTGCTTTGCTGAAATGAAATTCATTGTTTTGAAACTCTAAATCAGGCGTCCTCAAACTATGGCCCATGGGCCACACGCAGCAATTTATCTGGCCCGCCAGGTGTTTTTGCCGCCACTGCCTGTCCTGCTTAGCAGCCGACTTGTCCCAGGGCCCACAGTCCGGCCCTCCAATGGTCTGAGGGACAGTGAACTGGCACCCTGTTTAAAAAGTTTGAGGACCCCTGCTCTAAATCTACCAGGCCAAATGACTCTCTGGGGGGAAAAATTTTTTTTTAAATGAAACTAGTTAAACAAGATCTCTTTCAAATCAACTAATTCTGATATCAGTGATCCCTGCCATCTTTCCTAAGGACCTAAAACCATAGCTAATAATATGGTTGATCCTTTTTCCAGGCATTGATGTTAAACTTTCCTATTTATAGTGCCACCGGATACAAGATTTTCTTTTTGAAAAATTTCATTGTTGGGTAGCACCCACAGCTCAGTGGGTATGGTGCCAACCACATACACAGAGGCTGGTGGGTTCGAACTCAGCCTGGGCCAGCTAAACAACAACAACTGCCACAAAAAAAATGGCCAGGCATTGCGGTGGGCACCTGTAGTCCCAGCTACTTGGGAGGCTGAGATAAGAGAATCGCTTAAGCCCAAGAGTTTGAGGTTGCTGTGACACTACAGCACGAGGGCAACATAGTGAGACTCTGTCTCAAAAAAAAAAAAAAAAAAAACCTTATTTGTTAACATTGGCACATTGTATGAAAATAACATAGGCCATCAACTCATGAATGGATTAACAAATTATAGTATATGTATACCATGGAATACTATACAGCCATAAAAAGATGGAGGCTTCACATCTTTTATGTTTACCTGGATGGAGCTGGAACATATTCTTCTTAAAGTATCATAAGAATGCGGAAAAAAGTATCCATTGCACTCAATACTACTATGAAAATCAGCATATAATCACCTACACATTCATATGAATGCTAAAACATAACTCTAGTCCAGAAAGAAAGGAGAAGGAAGGGAAGGGGGGAGGCTGGGAGGATGGAGAGTATTTGGTGGGACCTCACCTATTGTGCATAATGCAATGGTACATTTCCAAACTATTAAGAATAGAATACAAATATCTTACTACAACAAATAAGTAAGCAAGGTGGTGGTTATGTTAATCAGTTCCATATAAGCATTCCACATTGTATATCAAATCAGCACATTATACCCCATAAATAATGTACATAGTTATGATTTAATAAAGGTAAAAGGAAAAAAAGAAAATATAGTGAAAATAAACATACAAAATCCTCAACTTAAAAAAGGAAAACGTAGGACAGAATGGAGGTAAATACATGGAATGAATGGGAAATCCAAAATAAATGACATAGAGAAACTGGAAGACCAAGGTCTACAGTTGGGTGTAAAAGCTAGATATAGAAAATAAGAAGAAATTTTAATGACCAAATTTTATCTGGGAATAGCGCTACATCTAAAATATCCAAGAGTCCGATGAATTCCTCAAATACCCCTCTCCACTCCCACCCCCAAACTGGTGTATAAATATCATTTTAGGACTGCTGTGTATACCTCTGAGGACTAATCATCTTAAAGCCATTTAAGGTGAAACATATCTGTGGATAAATACAGAAAAAGCATATTGTGGTTTAGGATATTATGATTTTTTTCTCCAATATAAATCTTCTAAATATAGCGTGGTAGACAACTGATTTCACTTTGGCTACCACCATCACTATGATTTCACATTGGTAAAAGAACAAGCCGAATTGCTTGGATTATTATATTTGCTTTCACTTTAGGAGGTCCTTGGGCTTGCTTCTTACTTCGTAATCAATGTTTACATTTCTTGTGTGTTATAGTTCTTTACACCCATTTGGGTTAACAAACTCAACTTTGTTCAGCCTTTCAATGTGATAATGCTCCAATTTATTATGTGTAAAGTAGAAATGTGTGAAAATGTTGAAGCAAATTAGGAAGTGAAGTATTTTTAACAAAGGGATTTTTTTCCAGGTGTAACCTCTTTCACATGTAAGAAACTTTATTAGTTAAAAACATACATTAATATACAACACTGCTTACTCATGGGTGAAGCCTTTTGTTTCTCTGTCTTTTGTTAGTATTCAGGAATTACCTTTCCACAAAGGGAAGGAAAATTCAACAAAGTGTTACTTGAGTAAAAAACACCCCAAAAGAAGAACTTGAATCTTTCTTTCAAAAAATATGTTAAGCATGAAACAGTCATTCATTTAGGTAATACTTTGGAATCAACTGATAATTATAAGTTAAAGTAATAATTTAGTTGAGCTCCAAATTATACCTGAGATAAGAGGATAAACCAAGAGAGAACAGTGCAAGAAGAAAAAAGGAGAAGACCAAATAAGATGCATAAAAAAATTAATGAAAATGTAAGAAAAAAGGAGGAAATATGTAAGAAAATATAAGAAAACATACATCAATATACAACACTGCTTGCTCATGGGTGTAAAAATGTAAGAAAAATAGAGGAAATTGGGAGGTCCTTCAGGCAAGAAGCTCCTTATCTTATAACATATTTATATGCTTATACATAGTTGGCATGTGTGTTTATTTAAACTTCACATGCAAAGGTAAATTAAATCATGTGAAAAGTTTTCCAGCTATGAAACAACCAGATCCTGCATAAAATATGCATTGTTAGACTCCTGAGAAGTGAAGGGCATCTCTTAGGGTCCAAAACAAAAAGGAAACAAAACAAATTCACTGAAACAGTTGAGGTAGGCAGTAATCTTTTAAATACAATTTAAACCGGCTACAAGGTGAGGAAGCTTATTAATCTGTAAATACCATGTGTTAGCTGACTATGCTTCAGGAAAGTCCCAGGAGTCTCAGGTCCTTGAGATCATGAGCTCCCAAGAAAGAGATGCACATATCATCTGTGGAGAAAAATAACTTCAGGTTAGTGTCCCAGAATTTCCTACAAATTAACATCACCTAATAGGAATTCATAATCCGAGGTCATAAGATATATAAGAAAATTAATCACTATGAGTGTCAGCAGAATAAACAGACATAATTAGATTTATGGGACAAAAAAACTAATTATCTATGATCTAGCTGCTTTAAGAAATGCAAAAATAAAATTATAAAGAACTATCTCCAATGACTAGGCATACATGAGAAAAAAACCATCAGAACTTTTGGAAAGGAAAATATAATTGTTGAGATTTGAAACTCCATAGCGTTGAAGAGTGAATTAAACATGGTGGAAAAAGAACAATGTAAGCTAGATATAAAGAAATCATCCAGAATGCAACACAGAAAGGGAAAAAGATATGAAAAGTAATAAAGCTTAAGAGATATGAAAAAGAGACCAAGATATAACACTGGTGGCGCCCGTAGCTCAGTGGGTATAGCACTGGCCACACACACACAGGCTAGTGGGTTCAAACCTGGCCTGGGTCAGCTAAACAATGACAACTGCAACAACAACAACAAAAATAGCCAGGCATTGTGGTGGGTGCCTGTAGCCCCAGCTACTTGGGAGGCAGAGGCAAGAGAATCACCTAAGCCCAAGAGTTTGAGGTTGCTGTGAGCTGTGACTCCACGGACTCCACCGAGGAGACCCTGTCTCAAAAAAAAAAGTATGTATAACATTTATCTAATCCGAACCCCAGAATGAAAAAGTAGAAAAAAGGAAGTAAGGTGAGGGTGAAAAGACAATGGCTCACAGTGTTCTAAGATTAATCTAAGACATCAATCTTCAAGGAGAGGAAGTGCTGGTATACACAAGTATCAAATAGGATATCGCAAAACCAAACAGGAAGCAAAGATACATGTATCAAGTAAGACACTTAAAAAGAACAACAAACCAATATACCCTACTGTGAAACTGCAAACCACTAAGGGGGAAGCCAATTTCTTGAAGAGAAGAGAAAAAAATGTCTGCAAAGAAAAAACAAGAAGACCGAAGAATTTTCAACAGCAATAATGACAGCCAGAAAACGGGGGCATAGCTTCAAGAGGTGGAATGAAAATCACTGCCAGCCTATAATTTTGCATCCAAAAATTATAGGCTGATCATGTCTGCAGAACACAAATGAAATTAAGACATTTTTTAGATAAACCAAAACCCATCCTTTTTATCACCTTCTCTAGGTAAACTTCTAAAGCACGTTGTCAGGTGAAGGAAAGTGACCTAGTAGGAAACACTGAGATCTAAGAAAGAGCGGCCAGCAAATGATTGATAAACATTTGGATTAATCTAGGGAAACCTCATCCATACAAAATAAGAACAGTAAATAATAATATTGTGAAATGGATGGGGCTGAAAAAAAATACTGGTTAAAATACTGGATAATTGGCTCGGCGCCTGTGGCTCAATCGGCTAAGGCACCAGCCATGTACACCTAAGGTGGTGGGTTCGAATCCCCAGCCCGGGCCCGCCAAACAACAATGATGGCTGCAACCAAAAAATGGCCAGGCGTTGTGGCGGGTGCCTGTGGTCCCAGCTACTTAGGAGGCGGAGGCAGGAGACTCGCTTGAGCCCAGGAGTTGGAGGTTGCTGTGAGCTGTGATGCCTTGGCACTCTACCCAGGAGGATAGCTTGAGGCTCTGTCTCAAAAAAATAAAATAAAATAAAATAAAATACTGGATAATAGTCTTTAAATCAGGGGGAGGATTATTAGAGTTAAACTGTTCTGAGGTTCTTGTCTTGTTTTGAGCAGATTACGATATTATTTTTAAATACCCTTGGGGTAAATATTCACAAAAAGATTTCAAGAGAAACTACTCGTATGGAATTTATGTCTAAATGTTTTACATTTGTTCACTCATTTAAATTCTGAAAACAACTTCTTGGCGATCTCCGTTTTATAAACTAAACACGTCCAAACACACGTACATATGCCATAAATCATGGAGCTGATAGGCAACGAAATCGGAATTTCAAGTCAAGTGTCCTGGCTCCAGAGAACGTGGCTTTCCCCATTATGCTCTACAGTATCTTAAAGACTCAAAAAGAACAGAAACAGGATGTAGAAATCCCAGGACGTACAGGGAGGGTAAGGAAATAAGAAATAAACAATCTTGAGAGTCAGCCTTCCTCTCTGCCCCATTTTAAAAAAGAGGGAGAGAGACATAGAGAAAAAGAGGGATAAAGAGAAAGAAAATAAAGACTAATGGGAAAAGTATTCAAATATGTAAATCATCACAAATAAATGGACTAAATTCTCCAGGGAAGAGACGGAGTCAAAATATATTTTTAAAATATAGCTATCTATATGTTATTAAGAATGTGGACATTTAAACTCTGCTCGCTTATTTATAGAGGGGAAGGAGAGAGGGAGGGGAGGGGAGAGGATGGGTGGAGGGAGAGTAATTGGTGGGACCACACCTACAGTACATCCTATAAGGGTACACGTGAGATTTACTAGATACAGAGTATAAATGTCTTAACACAATAACTAAGAAAATGCCATGAAGGCTATGTTAACCAGTTTGATGAAAACATTTCAAATTGTATATAAAGCCAGCACATTGTACCCCATGATTGCATTAATGTACACAGCTATGATTTAATTAAAAAAAGAAAAAGAAGAATGTAGAAAGCATAAAATAAACATAAGGTTGGCGTATCTATATAGAGTCAAATTCAATGGATTTTAAGATAAAAAAGCATTACAGTGGCTAGAAAGGATCACCAGGTAACAATAAAATCTGTAAGGAAAAACTGATAAATCCACCAGCATGGTGAGGATATATGAACACTCATTCAACTGTTGGTAAGTTATTGATCTCTCTCTCTCTCTTTCTTGACGTGTGTGTTGGGGGTAGAGGCATACAGCAATCAGAGCACACACATTCTCATCAAACCCATAAGAAATATTTATACAAATTAGCCAACATATCTTAACAGCCTGCAAATAATTTATATCATCTAGATAAGGAGCTGACAAACTTTTCCTGTAAAGGGTCAGATACCAACTACCTTAGCTTTGCAGGTCAATGGTCTCTGTCTCTGCCACTGTGTAGCTCAAATGCAGCCATAGACAATACATAAGCAAATGACCATGGCTGAGTTCCAATAAAACTTTATTTAGACATATACATTTACATACTTCAAAATATTAAATTATCCTTCTTTTGTGTTTCTCAATCATTTAAAATGTGCCAACCACTCTTAGCTTGCCAGGTGTAGAAAAACAGGTGGTATGCTGAGCTTGAACCACAGACAGGAATTTACTAACCTCTGATCTAGACTAGTATCTGTTTATAATGCAATAGAGTTAGATATCAATGGCAGACAAACTTTTTAAAAAAGATTTGAGTTTACAACTAAATTTTAAATAGTACATTTTAGTTTCTAAAGATTAAATAGTTGGGATTTGATAAACAGATTCCAAATAACTCATAGATCAAAGAAGAAATCATAATAAAAATTTTTAAATACTTAGATATTTTAGATTGTTTTAGATAAAAAAAAATTTTAAATACAAAAAAGAAAAATTTTAATATATCTAGATAATGAAATATTCTATAGATGTGAACACAAGGAAAGAAACACTAAGTTTGGCAGCACAGATTATTACTCTTAGAAACAACATTGAGTGAGAAAGTCACAGAAGATTATGCACAATAAGATGCCCTTTTTACAAAGCTCAGAAAAAGCAAACTAAAGGATATATTAATTAGGAACACACCATTTGTTTAAAAAACTTGTTCATAAACAAAGGACTGTTTGTCATGAAATTCAGGATAGAGGTTACCTCTGAGAGGCAATGTAGAGTTATTATTAGAGGTGTTTGTGTGTGTAAATATAGAGTTACAGGTGTTCATCTTAAATACTACCCTTGTTCCTGCAGGGGAATTGCATACAGTCTGCAGGGGAATTGCATACAGTCTGCAGGACCTTAATCCAGGGAGACAACTATGACAAGGGAAAGGCTGAAAGGGAAGAGACAAAATGACAGAAGAGGGACAAGGAAATTGTTGCTCTAATTTGTGGTGAAAGTGATCCAGTCTCATTCTCTGATTTACCTGATCTCAGGTCATCAGAATGCCTCATCGCCTATTATCTCTGACCTTTGAATGACTGATGAGGTCTGTAGATAAAACAGTCCTTTTTGAACAAGAACACAGATATTCTGTTTCTAATTTTAAATCTGAAAGTTTATTTTTATGACAAGGTTGATTTCCCCCCAGAAATGTGAATGCTTTCGTATAATTGATGGAAATTTAATTTTTAACTTTGAGAGCTATTGATCTGTTTACTAGTAACAACCAAACGTCCTTTACAATGCAAAAGAGACATCATTTATTTTGTCTTTTTGAAATAATGGTGCTGTGCATTCTGAAGAACTAAAAATTTACCCTTTGAAAACAGCCCATAGCTCTCTATTTACAGCTTTTTCTAATTAAATCGTGGCTTTTTATTTTCCTACTTGCATTTAAGCAAAAAAGCAGATGAGACTCAAAAGGGGGGGAAATCACAATGGGAAAAAGAAAAACTTCAAAAATCATCCACTTGAAATTATTGTAGGGCTATAAAATGGTTTTCTACCTCTCAGCTGAAAAGAATGAAGTGGCAATATTAACTGCTAACTTGGGTAAGAGAAATACATAGTTGTTAAATTGTGGTGGGGGGTGGGGGGTGGCAATTTGCCTTCCATGATGAATGAATTAATTTATGTGAAACAGAATAACAACTAGAGAAAAATAGGCCAACATTTTAACAGTATTATTCTGAGGGAGAGGGCGACAGTGTAAATAGGAGTTACTTTTAATATTTCAGTTAATATATTATACTGTTGTAATGTTCGAACTTCAAAGGAAGGTCCTATACTATTTGTAGCAGAGAAAATTTAACATAGTAATATTTTATTATCTATTGTGAATTTTGCATGTTTCTAAATGCTTAACTTTTGCTACAGGTCAGACAGATTTTTCAAAGTTCCATCTCTAATGTCCAAAGTTGCCTTTTTGTCTGTTCAGGTTTGCTGAGCTAAAATGGCCATTAGGCTATTTAACAATTCCCCAGGAGTAAGCTCATTGGCATTGCAAACACAGACTCTGTTTCCTTTAGTTGGCACCCAAACTTTCTTCACTGACAGCAGAATCCCAGGGGGTTGGGGTGGAGACAAAAGAAAACTCCTATTACAAATCTAGGAAGTTTCAATTTTAGACTTTAAATTCACATCTAGGAATAGCTGTATCATTCAGATCTACCCTACTCAAGGTACATCGACAACCTTGAAGATCATTTTCCTGATCACATTACAAAAATCTAAATGTTGGCGATGCAAGAGCAGACATATCTCCTACATTCCAAGTGTAATTTCATTTTAACATACTCAGAAACACCACACACAGAGAGAAAAATCTTTAAAATGCACTATAAATGCTTGCTTGTTGATTTTCCAAATACATGAAAAGTTTCCCATTCACTTTTCTTGTTGTTGTTGTTTGTTTCGAGATAGAGTCTCACTGGGACTAATCCCTGGGTAGCGTGCAGTGGTGTCACAGCTTACAGCAACCTCAAACTCTTGGGCTCAAGTGATTCTTCTGCTCCAGCCTCCCCTGGACTATGGGTGTCAGGTCAGGTTCTCACTCTTGCTCAGACTCAAGCAAACCACTTGCCTCAGCCTCCCAGAGTGCTAGGATTACTGTCATGAGGCACCACAAAGGGCCCCCATCTACTTTTTTTTAAAAGTAAAGCTCTCAAGGCATCTTTTGCACTTTCATATCTTTTGAAGCAAGGCATTTCTTACCAAACATGCTCATCATTATGGGCATTCATGACTGTATTACGGAGATAAACAACCCTTTGTCCAACACCCTTACAACCAAATGTCTTTGATTTTGTAATAGGGTGCTCGTACCACATAGTTATCACACACTATTTCTGCAGGAAAACACAGGCACGCAAACTAGAATAAAGTTTGGTAAGTAGCCTCACATTAGCTCAAATCAGTTTTGCTGCAAACAAGTCCAAAAGTTAAGCTGTGCCACCAAAAGGAATTTGAAAAGGAACAAACAATGTTTTCAACAACATGAGTCTTTTGATCTGACTTTGTAGATCAGGCATTGTGCGCCTGTATGGCAGTGCATACAAGGGCAGCTCAGTTGTTTGCCCTCAACTCGGAGACCCCCAATGGCTGTCATTTGAGTATTTGATGTTGGCTTGGGGTCTGTCTGCCGCCTCTGTGTAGTCTGGCATTCTTCTATCCGCTTTGTTACTGTGACTTCCTTAACCCCTTTCCTGCCCTGATACTGTATTACTTTTAATCTGCTGTGACTTAAACAAAAAAAACCAAAATTATTATTATAATCATGTAAAAAATTAGACTAGGCAGGTTTTATATAGGGAGCCACAAAGTAATGTTATAGTAAAATCTATAAATTTTGCTCACATTCATTATAGCACCTATTTCAACAATTTAGAAGCTTCTTTGTTTGCTTCGCTAGTGATTCTTATCTATATTAATTTTTTAAGAGACAAGGCCCTACTCTGTCCTCCAGACTAGAGCACTGTGATGGTGTGATCACAGCACACTATAACCTCTAACTACTGGGCTCAAGTGACCTTCCTGCCTCCTACTTCAGCCTTAGGAGTGGCTGAGACTACAGCCTTATGCCACAACACCTGGCTAATTTTTTTTATTTTTATTTTTCATAGAGAAGCAGTCTCACTGTCTTGCCCAGGCTGATTTTGAGTTCCTGGGAAATTCTGCCTTGGCTTCCCAAAGTGCTGAGAATACAGGCATGAGCCACTGTGCCTGGCCCACATTAAAAATTTTTGAGATTGCTATCCTTAAGAAAATAATTCCACTTCCTGCCTGCCCTAGGGAAAAAAAAAAGCAATTAAAAAAAATCAATCTCATAGATACTGAGGGTAGAATAAAGGTGATCAGAGACTGTGAAGGGTTGTGGGAAGAGAAGAATAAAGTAGGGACAGTTAATGTGTACAAAAATATAATTAGACAGAATGAACAGTATTTGATACCACAATGAAGTGACTAAGATCAAGTGATCAACAATAAGTTAGATATACTTTAAAACAACTGAAAGAGTAGAATTGGAATGTTCCTACCACAAAGGAATGATAAATACAAATGCCCAAGGTGATGGATACCCAATTACCCTGATTTGGTTAATATACATTGTATACCTACATCAAAACATTGCATGTACCCTATAAATATATGCAACTATTATGTACCCATGATAATTTTAAAAATTGTAAAAAAAAGAAAGAGAGAGATACATTGTCTAGCTTTATAATGTCACTTATTTTCAGGGACTGACATCTTGTAAAATCATGGTACTCTAGTATACACATATATGACATTTTGGTCACACGAAAATGATCTAAGGTCTAAAGCTTAGTCACTCTTGCGCACACACAAAAAGAGGTTATGGTAATAAAATAATTTGCAAAATCTTAAAAGTACAATCTCAAGGTGTCTTTGTAAACAATAAAAGCTAATTGTCAATATTTTTCTTCCCTGATCAACTTGCAAGTCCTTCCATACTCTGACTCCACCTAGGATTTATCCTCATTTGTTAGTGTTGCCGCTATGAGCTCCCACATGCAAAGACCTTTGGTGGCATTTCCTGGACAGGCCACACTTACCACTGCAACATACAAGACATCTGAGGAGGAGAAGGTCTTGCTTAGAAATGAACACAGGGTTGTCCATGATCCAAGGTGCTAAAGCAGGTAAGCATCAATACTAAGGAATATGAAAGAACAACGGGAGAAGAGCAACGGGAGCAGCAGGTAGCCAGAAACTCCAATCAGGTGACTCAAACCTAAGAAAGCCTCGTAAGGGCCTCTCACTCAGCCGTTTAGCAAAGGTCCAAGCACTTGTCAAGCACAGGGATAGGTAGACACTGGGGATACAAAAAAGGGTACAAAAATGATCTCCACCCTTGGGAGCGTGCAGTATTAGCAGTAAGACAGACAACCATATACCATATTGCAACACTACAATTTAATACAAGGCATGGGGCACAGAGAAATGAATGCCCAATTCTGCTGTGCACAACCAGGAGTGGCATCACTTGTTCTGCTGCGTTTCATTGAATGCTTTCCAATCTCCATGCTATTCCTCAACACTCAGGCTTCTACCACTGCACCTTAGCACTTTCTTTTCCTTTACCTGGAATGTTCTTCATCCAGATTGGTACACGACTCACTCAGTCACTGTGTACAGGTCTCAGCTCAAAGCCTATCTCATCACAAAGATTCCTGTGACCAACTGCCCTCTGTGAACTATACTCCCATCCTGCTATATGCACACATACAAACTCTGTCTCTCTCTCTCCTTCTTGCTTTACACTGTTGTTTTTCACAGCACTTATTACAACATGAACATCTTGTTCAATTATTTATTATCTGTTTCACTCATGTAAATTCTCTGGGAGAGAAGAGATTGGTTAGTTTTTTTTCTGTGGATATATCCCCAGTGCTGGGCAGAGTTTAATGAATAAATGAGGAAAAATTTGAGCTATGTTATAAAGAACATACAGCAATCTGTCAAGGCAATGGGCAGGAGGTGGAGGTGAGGATACCAGATGTACACTGGCACAAACAATAACAAGGAGTCTAGGCCCCTTTCAAGAAACTTAAAGAGGGAAATAACATGATCCAGGCCTGACTCAACAATCAGTCAATATGAAATGTTATTAAATAAATAAGCAAATGAGTAAGTAAGGGATTGAGTTAATGATCAGAGTTGTGCTTTTGAAAATATGTAAGAATTGATTGGTGGAATTGGAGACCAAAAGTAGAGACAACATTGAAGGTTGGTCATCCATAAAGAGAAAAATAGTATTCCAAGATGGCAGTAAAGCAAGCCTGCTTCACATCCCTCCATAGGAGACCATCACCAAACATAACAGCACTGAGATTCTCACCAGAAAGATCCTGGAATTCAAATATGAGGAAGAGACAGTTCCCAGGGCCACAAAAAGTAAAAATACTATGAACAGATGGTAAGAGAATTGGGCTTCTGTATCCACAATGACCCTATTAATCCTAATCACAATGCCCCTCCATAATGCCTGGCACCAAGTAAGTATATGAAAATGTTTACCCCAACTCACAGTTTCTACCCTGAAAAAAAGTGAGATCTTCTGCCCTATAACTTGACCAAAGAAGATGTCAAATTAGAGTGGCCGTTCAGCAGCACCACAGAGATGGAGGTTAATCTCCTGAGCATGTACCCGTAGCCATGCTGTTCGTGCTATGAGGATATTCCTTTGGAACCTCCTCCATTTGGAACCTCCTCCATTTGGAACCAATGACACTTATCATTTACTGGAATCCAGGCAAGCCTAGGCTGAAGGTATCATCTAGCTCTGAAAAGAGGCAGAAACCTAGCAGGAGAAAGAAGGGAAGAAGGGAGGAAATAAATCAACAGATAATTAACAAGACACTATAAGTAAACATATCCCATAAACCCCAAAACAAACAGGACAGAGAAGACTGGAATAAATTATCCTTCAATGCAAAGAAATAGACGTGTGTCCACAAAAAGCAACACAGTAAATAGAAAATCACAACCTTCTAAACAGACAAAGCGAGGAACCAGTGACTGACCCTAATGAAAAAGCAACATTTGAACTCACGGACCAAGAATTCAAAATAGTAGTTTTGAGGAAACTCAGTGATCTCCAAGATAACACATAAAATCAAGTTAGAAATATATCAGAGAAATCTAACAAAGAGATTGAAGCAACAACAACAAAATCTTGGAACTGAGAAATATAAATGACCAAATCTAAGAATTATTGGAGTTCAGGAGGCAGTTTAGCAAGAGCAAGGAGTAGACAGTTTATTCAAAGAAATAATAACAGAAAACTTTCCAAACTTAAGAAAAAAATAAATATTCAGGTACAGGAAGATGGAGAACACCAAATAGACTTGACTGAAATAAAATTACTCTAAGGTACATAATCAATCTCTCAAAAGCTAAGGATGAAGAGAAACAAAGATAACATCTAAGGGATCTACAGTTCATCAGGCAACGTACTTCTCAGGGGTAACCAAATGGGCCAGGGAGGAGTGGAATAACATTTTCAACATCCTCCAAGAAAAAAAGAGAATAGACTAGTAGCTGGAATGGAACATAGGAGTGACAGAAGCTGTTTTGTGTTTTTAATGAGCAAGTCTGGAGCATGTGGGCTTGATAGGTTCTGTTTACATCACACTCTAGAATTTGCTGAAGGGAAATGAGGGGGTTGGAGGAAAAAACATGCAGGTTCCTTCCAGCTCTGATTCTACTATTCTACAACTCAGAAATTCTCTCTCAGTGAAGCCAGATGGAAGATTTCACTTGATATAATTGGTTGGGAAAAAATCACTTAATACTCTTTTAAAGAGGTATTTAAATAGAAAGCTAATGGCTTATTTGTTATAATTCTTTATAATTCATCAGCTTTGAATGTTTTCCCAAGCTTATCTGCGACATTTCTTGTCCTTTAGAGGAATCTAAAATTCTCATTGTCTTTCACACTGGTCTAATGTCATGTTTCTACTTTCCTTTCTAAGGTTAAGAATGAGGCAAGATCATCTGGGCTCATATTCTTTTGCTCCATTGCCTTTTCCCTTTTAAACACTGCTCCTCTTTCCACAGGAGGAAAAAAAATAATAATTGCAAACAGTTATAGAAATGCTATGTGCTATTTAATGTTTCTTTCACGATATGTCGTAAGCAGTGGCTCTCAACCTTCCTAATGCCATGACCCTTTAATACAGTTCCACATGTTGTGGTGACCCCCAACCATAAAATTACTTTCGTTGCTAGTAGGAGGCAGTTTAGCAAGAGCAAAGAGTAGAAAGTTTACTCAAAGTTTATTCAAAGAAATAATAACAGAAAAATTTCCAAACATAGGAAAGTTGCTAGTTTCATTGCTAGTAGCAACAAAAATAATTTTATGGTTGGGAGGGTCACCACAACATGAGGAACTGTATTAAAGGGTCGTGGTATTAGGAAGGTTGAGAAAAGTTTAGGATCCTGAGTATGTCCTTTTGACTGGATCTAAAAGAAATCCTTTAATAAAGGAATTTGTTCTGTGGAGTTTGAATTCAGTCAAGGGGCTATGCTTGGGGATCTGGAGGACCACCATGTGGCCTCGAGGCCAAGGGTTCTAAACTAATGTAATCACCAAGAGTGATGTAGTTTCCTGCAATTCTATCTCAACTGAATATCCTTTGAAACACCTCAGCTTTTCTCCTAACTTGGTATCTCATTTATACTAAACTTCTTGTCTCCTATGATCAACTACAGTGGATGCATATTAATCCTAGAAATGACAGTCATACCTCATTTTACCTCTATACCACTGTGCAAAGCCCTTTCAAACCTCCTTCAGTTATACATATTACTATTTTTTTCATACCCTTCTACACAACTTTTCTATCTCCAGTTGCTCATTTTCCTATCCACACAACATCAGTTTTCAATTATCCATAAATATTATCTCTATAATCTTTCAATTATTTAGTAGGGTTGTAAGATAGGGGAAGAGTGGCTACAAAAAAATACTCAACACTGTTAAAATGTCTATACTATCCAAAGCACACTACAGATGTAATCCAATTCCTATTAAAATACCAATGTCATACTTTGAAGAATTTGAAAAAAATAGTTCTACATTCTGCATGGAACCAGAAAAAAAAACCCTGAATAGCCAACAAAATTCTTAGAAATAAGAACAAATCTGGAAGCATTAGTTACCAGACTTCAGGTTATACGATAAGTCTATAGTGCTCAAAACAGCATGGCATTGGCATAGAATTAGAAATATAAATCTATGGAACAGAATTGAGAGCCTAGAGATGAAACCAGCCTCATATTGTCATCTGCTTTTCAATAAAGCAAACCAAAGTATACACTGTGGAAAAGACTCCCTATTTAATAACTCATGCTGAGAGAACTGGTTAGTCACATGTGAAAGACTGAGACTAAACCCCACCTCTCACCACTTACAAAAATTAACTCATGATGGATAAAAGATCTAAATCTAAAACAAAAAAATATAAAAATTCTACAAGAAAGTGTGAGAAAAACTTTGAATCTCATCAGCCTAGGAAAATAATTTATGAAGACAACGCCATTGGCAATTGCAGCAGTAACAAAATAAATAAATGGGACCTGATCAAGTTATAAGGTTTCTACACAGCTAAGGACACAACAAACAAAGCAAACAGACATCCCTCAGAATGAGAGAAGATATTTGCATGCTACGAATCTGATAAAGATCCAATAACCAGAATCTACAAAGAACTCAAGCAAATCAATGAGAAAAGAGCAAACAACCCCATTAAAAACTGGTCAAGAGACATAAACAGAATTTTTTCTCATGAGAACAGACAAATGGCCAATAAACACACGAAAAAATAAATGTTCATTGTTTCTAATCATCAGAGAAATGCAAATAAAAATCACTACAAGATATCACCTAACTCCAGTGAGAATGGCCCACATCACAAGGTCGCAAAGCAGCAGATGCTGGCCGTGGATGCGGAGAGAGGGGAACAGTCATGCACTGTTGGTGAGACTGCAAATGAGTACAGCCTTTACGGAAATAAGTATGGTGACTCCTCAACAAACTAAAAGTAGACCTTCCATTTGATCCTGCAATCCCATTACTGGGTACCTACCAATAAAGTCATTTTAATATTTGCATTTGAATGTTTATATCAGCTGGATTCACACTGGCAAAGAGATGGAAACAACCCAAGTGTCCTTCAACCCATGAACGGATTGATAAACTGTGGTATATGTATACCATGGAATACTATTCTCTCCTGAAAAGATGAAGGTTTTGTATTTTTTGCAACAACCTAGAAGGATTTGGAAAATATACTCCTAAGTAAAGTATCACAAGAATGCAAAAACAAGCATTGCAAGTACTCAATACCAAGCTGAAACTAGTATATTAACAACTACAGACCCACAAGAGAGAAAAACTCAATTGAATTTAAGAGGAGAGAGGGGGGTTGGTAAGTTCTGACCCAATGGGTAAACTGCACAGATATATGGCACAATTCCTGGGTGAAAGACACAACTGCAATTCAGACTTTACCTTACAAATAAAAACAATGTAACCTAATCATATGTACCCACACAGTAATCTGAAACTTAAAAAAATATATAGAATTCTTTTTTTTTTTTCTGGCTTTGGGATGTGTTTTCACACCAACCAACACTGATCTCAGTTTTGGAAATTCATACCACTTGCAACAAAATAAAGTTATACTTGGAAGAGATGTCTTGAAAAGAATTAGAGAGCCTTATACACTTAGCAAATCTTTGCTCCATGCTCATTTCTATTCCGGGCACTTCTCCATACAAAGGATGAATAGCATTATTTCCAGACAAATGCAAATAATCTTCATAGAGAGATCTTTATGTTCTTCTCTAAAGTATGGTATCTTTCTAGCTCACAAGCTTACAATTCCCTAGAGCAAGGTGATAATTAAAGTATTTCAGGTTCAAAGGCATTCTCTCAAAAATTCCTGATGAGCTAGCTTCAGACAAGAATGAGAGTAAACAGAGATGGCGATGATATCATAAGTGGATCAGGTTATAATGTTAATAAGAAGTTGGAAATGAGATGTGTCTGCCTAGTATCAATAATTGACTCTGTTCACATTTTCTCTGACACATGTGAACCCAAATCCCAGCATTTATAATAGTATACTTACAGCGTTTTGGCAGGCATATGTACCATGCTGAGATGAACAGAGCACAAATAAAGAATCCCTGTCAGTACTGTAGGCTGTACCATGATAGCACCTCATTATAAAGAGATCTAAAACATTTGTGACAGCAGGCAACCCTTCCCTAGAAGTAGCAGATATCTCAGTATCTCTGAATCTAAATAATGATTTGCACCCTTTATCTTTACAGGATATGCTTTTGAAATTATAAAATATTTTAGAATGCTCAGCAGTGATCTGGGGCAACCTAAGCATAATACTTCTTTATATAAACAAGCAACATTTTCATATACTGATAACTCTGATCACTGTAAACTAGTTTAATTGGCTTAATCAAGTGTGTGTTCTTCCATCTCATTCTTGGTAAAAATTATGTTTACATTATTTGAAAACATTTTAAAATTAGGTCCTTTGTTCTATTTTTTCTTGGTTGGGAAACCTTTATTTTTTATTTTTTTATTTGAGACAGAGTCTCACTATGTCACCCTTGTTAGAGTGCTGTGGCATCACAGCTCACAGCAACTTCATATTCTTTGGGCTTAAGTGATTCTCTTGCCTCAGCCTTCCAAGCAGCTGGGACTACAGGTGCCCGCACAATGCCCAGCCATTTTCTGGCTGCAGCTGTCATTGTTGTTTAGCAAGCCCAGGCCAGGCTCGAACCTGCCAGCCTTGGTATATGTGGCTGGTGCCCTATTCACTGAGCTATGGGCCCTGAACCAGAAAAACCTTTGTTGTTGTTGTTGTTATTAAGACACAGAGTCTTACTATGCTGCCCAGACTGGCCCGTAGTGGCCTGATAATAGCTCCCTGAACTCCTGGCCTTAAGCAATCCTCCTGCCTTAGCCTCCTGGAATATTAGCATTATAGGTTTGAACCACCTCACCTGGCTTGAAAACCTTTATTTTCAACCAGGAAAATATTCCACTGGAAACTTTTTCCATTTCCAGAAAATTTTTAAGCTAAAAATATGGAACTTTTTGGCAAATTGAGTCGTTTGCTCAATTAACTGGCAAATGACTGATATAAATGCTTTCTATAAAAATTTTATATCTATTTTCACAAAGGCTAAAAGAAACTATATTATGTGATTAATAGCATCTTCTAGTGAAAATTCATCTGTATGTGAAAATTTAAGATTCATTTATAAAAGGTAAATTTTTCCCTAAATGAGTTTTTGAAAAACTCCATTCCCTATATTCCTAGGGCACAATAGTTTCTGGTTTTTTGACAGGACTCATCTCTTAAAGCTACTGACATTCTTTCCAAAATGGTTATGAGAAGAAACTTCCCTTTGCTTTTTCTGGGAGAGAAGTCCAGAGCAACTCTCAGGCCACTATTCTCTTTCCTGACCTTCTGTCCTCCCCGACTCTAAGCTCCCAGGAGTCCTGCCAAAGATTACTAATTGGTTTTAATCCAACTTCAACTTTTTAACTGAGGGCTTGGAGAGGCAACAAACCTAGACTTTTAAAAGTTTTTTCTCTTCTTTTATAAAACACAAGATTAAAAGATTATAAAATACTGCCTTTCAAACACCTACAAGGCCATAGCCATGTTTATATTGGCAAACTCCAGGAGAGCACTGTAGTCCCAAGGCCCTTTAAGAGGTGGGGTGTTATTGCTGAAGTGGATTTGGACCATATGCAATACATATAAGAAAGTTGTGTTTCCCTGCCACAGTGGAAAACATCTGTTTTGCTAATGGCTTTGACTCTACTTTGCCAGAATAACTTTCCAGATGTTCTGAAAGCTCTAAACAACTGCATCCTTTTCTGGTCTGCTCTGGCTCAAAAATTGATTTGCTAAGAAAACACACAGGTCTGTGACCTAAATGAAAACAATAATATTTACCTTAACCAAACCATAATACTAAATAAAATATTTTAGGCGTGGTCTTGAACTGATGGTCTTCTAAAGATTCTTTTTCTTTCTAAAACATGCCTATGGGCTTGTATACAAAGAAGCTCTTGGAAGGAAATATAGTGAAAATAAGCAATTATTCCCAGCCTTCTCCGTATGAATAACTGCTCCCAGTTATTTGCTGTTACTTTGCTGTTTCCTCACCATTTTTACTGGCTTAAATTAAGTGATACTCTGGTAAGATCGAAGCATACCTAGCACTTATTAGATCCTTCTTCCTTTAGGGATCCCTAAATAGTATGAAACATATTTTTACATTACCTAATGTTCTGCCTTCTTTCACTGCTGCTCTAGCTATTTCTTCCTAGTTAGCCTCCAGCCACTATCTTGTTGTTATCGTTTTTACTGTTTCTTTAGTGTTTACATGATTTAAGTAACTAATTTGATTTTGTTCATTTATGATTAACTGCCACACAATACAGTATTTCTTTTCTTTTCTTTTTTCTTTTTTTTTTTGCCTCACTATACCTATGTAGATCACCCTGGGGGCTTTATCTTAACCCTGTTCAAATCAGAACTCTCTCTGTTTTCATTCCATTTCTGTTTTCTACTTAAGTTTTTCCTTTCCTTCTCTACAAACTCCTACAGCATCTCATCTCCCCATGTCCACTATGATCCAGAAATGCAAATGTTTGAAAAGCACACTCTAAATAGAACAGAACAAACCTACTATATATTAAAGTTCGATATACATTTTCCTTTCTAAATGTTTGCCAACCTTTTGTATGTTCCTTTGTTTTACATTATACATAAGTTTATAAACACCAAGAATCTGCTTTGAGTATTCTCTTAAATGTTGAAGTTAGTCATTCATTTTTAATAAGCATACTTTTTTCTTTCAGCCCCTAGAACGTGGGCCACATCTTATTCTCCTTTGCATTAACAGTGTCTAAAGCAGAGAACCTGGTAGGCACACGATCACCATTTGTTGACTAAATCTAACACTTGTTTCCGGGGGTTGAAGGGTGTATTATTATGTCCCAGGCACCATGCTAAGTAAATATTATCTATCAACTTATATCATGTAATTTTCTCAAGAACGTTGTACAGTAGATACTATTATTCCCATTTTATGACGAAGGAAACAGAAACTCAAAGAGGGAGAGAAGTAATTTATACAAATTTACACAGGTAGAAAGTTGCAAATGACTCAGCTCCAAAGACAGGCTATTTGAATAACATGAAAGAGCCATACAAAGTCTTTTCCTTTCCAGTGCTCACTACTGTGGCTGGCCCTGAGCAAAGCTTTAAAATAGAATTGATCTTCAGAGCTGATCTTTCCTTTCTCCCCAATGCCAAACTTGTGGTGCCCAAACCCTTTGACTTGTTCGTTCCAACCAAGGCTAGAAGCTTCTGCTATGGATGTTCCCTCCTTCGTGCTGAGGATATCTGCCTTGGTCTGCATCTTCAGACACTCTGAATTCATTTCTCCCTTCATCCAATATCGTGCCTCATTACTTCATAAGACTTGAGCCTTTGAGATTGAAAACTTGTTCACTAGGTTACTATTCTTCCTTAACATTGAAAAGCTAGAAGAGTCTAGAAGTCATAATTTTATGAGCAAAATGTCTTTGCAATTACAGTAATCAAAATGAATGAACTTATATTGGGATGAATAGAAGCTTAGAGCAACACCTTGGCAGAAACCTGGTTGTTCTCCTCTACTTAAACTTCATAGGACTAAGTTGACCTCTGTTCTATTTCCTAGGAAGAATCCTAGTTGAAATGCACAGATTGCTTTAAATAATCTTATGTGACTTCCATGATGAAGCCAGCATTATAATTAAATTCAATTTTAGGATCTAAAGTGCAAAAAATAAATAAAGCTACAAGCAAACTTACTAATTATTATGTCATTCTGTGAATTTACTGACATACATGTGCGCACACACATGCACCCCCTGGGGTACAGTCTTCCTTGGCAATTATAATGTCTGCTTTTTGAACACTTCTGTAACTTATATTGACTCAATCGTTAGCTCATTCAACAAATAGTTCTTGAATACCTGCCATATAGGAGGCTATTGATGGTGCAAAAGAGAGATTACAATTCAGGAAGCAATATCAATCGTGTACATAAATCATTACAATTTAAAGCATATAGGATTATTATCAAAAAAAGAACAAAGCATTTTGAGATATCAGAGTGAGGAAGGATTACAAGTAGCTAGGAGGATTGATGGTGATCTTGACCTATTAATCTTTATATTTTACCTTATATTTTACTTACAGGAATAACATCAATGCTTTTAAAGGCATGCTATTTTTTCAGACACCATGCAGGCAGTTTATAGCACTACTAAGTCAATCAACGAGGATTACTTTTGGCTGTAAGTACCAAAATGTCCTATTACATCTCGTTTAAACAATAGTGAAACATGTAGTTATTTCACTCAAAAAGAAGTCTGGAGGTAGGCAGAGAATAGGGGACGTCATTCAACAACACCACAAAGGACAGAGGTTCTTCCTATTGTTCCTCTCTGCCAATTTTGTGATTAAAAGATAGCAAGGTGACTTTTTCTAGTGTCATATATGCTACATCTTCATGTACATGTATGATAAAAATTATGAAGATACAAAAAGTGAAGAAACAGTTAGAAAGGAGGTGTTCTCTTCAAAAGCCTGCCTGTGTTATAGGGGAGGAAATCTTTTCCAAATGTCCCTGGCTAATTTATCCAGGTCTCTTTGGCTAGGCTTGGTTCATATACTCACACCCAGGGCAATCAATGGTGAAGGCGAATAAAATTGCCATAATATGGCAACTGCCCTATAAACGGTCTTCTCACCATCTCCCAAGGCCTCTAATCCCAGTGGAAATAAGCAACATGTTTGCAATGATAATGGAATTTTAAAATTACTCCTTTTTATAGAATATTACAGTAGTTTTCTATCAACCCTGGCTAGAATCTAGTCCTACAAAGATATATTAGTCTTATTTTAGAGGCCAAGAAACAATAAGCATTGTATAGATAAAAATAGTAATTGATTAAGTAGACTTTTGTTTAATTGCTTTGTGTTTGGCCCAATCTGTGATTCCAAAATTTTTCTGAGTCAGTGAGTTCCAACGAGGAACTAGAGAATAAAAAAGTAGCTCAAGTGAAGTCATTACTGTAATATCATAGCAAAGTTCATGGCCAGCAGAGTTAAATTAATATGGCTAGCATATTTGAAAACATTGCACCTGGTAGAGTAATATTGTTTGAATTGACTGTGTTAAATTCTTATACCAGAGTCTAACTTACAACTTAACTCAGATAAAAAAAAAATCTGGGGGAGGGGGGACAAAGTCTCACTTTGTTGCCCTCGGTAGAGTGCTGTGGTGTCACAACTCACAACAACCTCAAACTCCTGGGCCTAACCAATTCTCTTGCCTCAGCCTCCCAAGTAGCTGGGATTACAGGTGCCCACCACAACACCTAGATATTTTTTGTTGCAGTTGTCATTGTTTAGCAGGTCCAGAGGCACCCAGCCTCAGATCAAATATTAAAGTACTAAATCTATTATTTTCTGTGTGTGGTATGAGGGAACTGTTTAACCACTAAAAAAAAATCATGTCACTATTGAAACTGCAATACCAATATTTTTTATTTTTTTCTTGAAATACAGAATTGTATTTAGAAGTTGCTTAAAGTAGAAAAAAAACCTGTCAGGAAAGACTAGGTGGAAAATAGTTTCCTAATAAAATGGAATTTTAGGGCAAAAAAGTCTAAAAGACCACAAAAGAGAAATAGCACCACTGTCGTTTGAATAATGGCTAGTTACTTGCATTTTTTGGCATTGTTAATCACTGAATCTGGGTTTTCCTCTGAATTCCATACACAGCATGTGCTACACAGTTTTATCATAAAATACTTGTTTTCTACACACATTTTAGGACAAGCTACCACCAAAACAAAACAATACAAATGAATCAGGGGCTGAACAATCTCAGTAGTGGGTGACACACATTTTGCAGAATTCTGCCAAACAAACGTATTGAATAAGCTGGGGGCAAAGAAAATGAGGGAGAGTTAAGGAAGCAAATATTTTAAATATTAATAATAAATTCAGATGCCATACTGTATCTTCTGCAAAAGAAAATTAACATTAGGAGTGGCACCTGTGGCTCAAAGGAGTAGGGCACCGGCCCCATATGCCAGAGGTGGCGGGTTCAAACCCAGCCCCGGCCAAAAACTGCAAAAAAAAAAGAAATTTAACATTTGGTAACACACTAATGAATTTCATCTCCAAAGAGATTAGTGCACTGGCAAAGTATTCCTCTAACAGTGGAGAGCTGTGGACAGCAGATACCAAAAACACCCCAGCCTCACAGATTCCAAGGTAACGATGGCCTTCACTGATCACTCCCTTTGCCAGGGGTCCAGAAAAAAATTGCAGCATGATCACCTGCCTGCTGCACTTTCAACTCTAAGCAGCAAATTTGAAGGAGTCAAAGAGGAGACCCCCGGTGGGCAAGCAGAGCCCAGAAGAGAAACATGTTAAATGTAAGCCTAAAAGACAGTACATGGGGACACAACCCCCATTCAAATCCCAGAGATGTGGGCAAGTCCCCCAAAGCAGTTGTTAGATTAAAAAAACAGACAAACCTCATTTCCCAAAAAACATAATACATTAAATCCAGGGATTATTGGAAAAGAGAGCATTAGAGAAATGCTCAATGAAAATCGAGCTCTTCAACTTCTAACATATCAGGGCTGAAATGCTAATATTTTATTTAATGATTCTTCTTCACTTACATTGCTATATTTTTAAAACTATGTTTCAAACACCTATGACCTCATAACAAACTACCCAAACCTTAGTAACTTAAAACAACAATAATCATTTATTTTGCTCATGAATCTGTAATTTAGGAAGAGTTAGGCTGTGATTGTGAGCTTCTATTCCCCTACAGCATCAGTGGAAACATTTTGACTGGGACAGAATTTGCTTCTAAGATGGTCACTTACATGGCTAAGTCAGCTGGACACTTTAACAAAGATACCCGAGAGTGGGTGGCCTAAGTAACAAACATTTAATTTACTTCTTATAGTTCTAGTGGCTGCAAGTCTGAGGTCAGGGTGGCAGCATGGGTTCTTGGTGAAGGTCCTCTTCCTAGTTTACAAATGACTGCCATCTTGTTATATCTTCACCTTATGGAAAGAGGGGAGGTGATAAAACAAGGTCTTACCTCTTCTTAGAAGAGCACTAATCCCATCATGAGAACCCCACCCTCATAACTTAATTACTGCCGAAGTGCTCACCTCTAAATATTACCTAAATAATTTTGGGAATTACGATTTCTTTTTGTTGTTGTTGTTTGTTTTTGAGGCAGTCTCCCCCTGTTGCCCAAGCTAGAGTGCCTTGGCTTCAACATAGATCATAGCAACCTCCAACTCCGGGCTGAAGTAATCCTCCTACCTTAGCCTCCTAAGTGGCTGGGACTACAGTCACCAGCCACAACACCTAGCTAATTTTCCTATTTTTTTTTTTTATGTTTCTGAATATGATTTTCTTTTTTTTTTCTTAATTTTGGCTTAATGCGAGGACACCTTTATGTTACAATGTTAATAAACTTGCTGCTAGGAACTGAATGTTTATATTTCCCCAGAATTCAAATGTTGAAATCCTAATTCCTTAAGGCCAGCTCAATCCTGTAATCCTCGCACTCTGGGGGCCAGGGAGGGACGATTGCTTAAGTCCAGGAGTTAGAAACCAGACTGAGCAATAGCAGGACCCCAATTCTACTAAATTAGAAAAATTATGGTGTACCTATACCACAGTTTTTCCATTTTTAGTAGAGTTGGGGTATCTCTGTTGCTCAATCTGGTCTCTAACTCCCCAGCTTAAGAAATCCTGCTGCCCTAGCCCACAGAGGGCTAGAATTGCAGGAGTGAGCCTGGCCTTAGGAATTAGGATTTCAACATTTGAATTTAGGGCAAATACAAACATTCGGTTTGTAGCAGCTAGCAAGTTATATAAACTCTGCTGCAAATTCAACTAGGAGTATTGACGGGGTATGTAGGTTCTTTCCCTCATGAGCCTCTTCATGTGGATCTTTCCACAGAATTGCTTCGGCTTCCTCACACAGTGGCAGTTGGGGTTCTAGAAGGAATATTCTAAAGGAAATTGAAACTGTCATTATCTTCAGGCTTGTGCCCAGGAGCTTAGGCCCAGCATTGATGCTGCTATATTTCATTAGTGAGACAGTCACACAGCCCAGGCCCATATTCACAGGAAATAAACCTAAGTTCTTCCTTTTGATTGGAGGAGTGTAAAACAAACTAAAAAAATTACAGCCATCTTTAATCTCCATAGACTGGAGAGAGGATTTGGTTTTATTTTCGAGGTTCATTCCCATGGAAATTCTTTATTATTTATAATATAGTATAGTCAAACCGTGAAGATGGCCAGTTTTGTAAATGAAACTACAATGAAAATACAGCAGCGTTTTTAAAGATAACCTTTAGTATAAATTTGGGCCTTAAAATATTCTAGATTAAAGCTTTAAGTAGAAACATCAAATACCCTCTAAAGTTACATTGTGCACTTTGTATTTTATATATTATGCTTTTACATAGTACTTTAGTAATTATTTTGTTTAGGTTTTAAGTATAAGAAAGTCATAACTTATTTCCCATTAAAGTTACTGTATTTGGAAACCTTTGCTAATTTGTAACTGAGATTATAATAATTCCTAACTACAAAACCCCAATTTTCGCTTTTTCTTAGTTTACCCTGATCACATATCCTGAGAAAGATATTTTCATTACGACATTAAGCTTAATGTAAAATAATTTTTTTCAAAATTACCAAAACCATTAGCAACTGAAATAAGAATCAGGTAACGTGTTCAACTAACGCTTTTCTATTCAGAAAACTGGTCAGAACAAATTCTCACCAGGACGCAATACTGGTGCGTTATTTAATATGGTAATAAAAATTAAGTAAGACATGTTCTCTGCTATACTTTCTTGTTTTGATTCAATAATTCTTAATTGGGTAGGATTTTCTTCTTGTAAAAAGTGGTATTTTAATTCTCTTTCTATTCAATAATCTTAAATTACATTTTGGTAAGGCAGTTAAAAGTAAACCAGAATTTGAAAAAATTATATAGAGTTAAATGGAACCCAGCAAATAACTTCTGGTGATAAAAGAAAAAAATTTTATAGTGAGAGAATAGTACTAACGCAGCATGAGGTGCAGTGAAGTAGTTTTCAATTAATTGCTTATTTTTATGAGGATGATATGCTGGGATTTTATAGAAATCGAAAGATTTCATGATACAGTAAATGACAAATCTTAAGAGTTTTTCTTCTATTTATCATGCTACTGAAGAGGAGGATGCCAATTTATTTCTCTGATTTGTGAGAAAACTCTATGTTCTCTGGTTTTACAAGCACCATTAATACTGTTTGCCAGTCATTGTTCAACAACAATGTGCAAGGTTAGGCATGAACAGTCAAAGCAATAAAGTGAAAACATTAACAAATGAGTAGGGATTGGTAGTGTCTTTCCTTCCAAGGATAAGTTACTCAGAGTTTCTAGTGCTGTTAGTCAGAGGCCCCCTGTCTCCTTGAAAATTCCCATGATGCTATACTGCTTTTTGTCACTTGAGCTTTATTTTGTCTACCCAATGGCTTTACAGGGTCTGACAGTTTTATGTCCTCTCTCCTAGCTCCCTTTCTTGCTCTTTTTTTTTCCTCACTCTCCTTTCTGAGATAGGGTTTTTCTCTATCACCCAGACTGGAGTGCAGTGGTGTGATCCTAGCTCACTGCAACCTCAAACTCCTGGGCTCAAGTGATCCTCCTGCCTCAACCTCCTAAGGAGCTTTGTCCACAAGTGTGTCTTACCAGGCCCAGCTAATTTTTTTTTAAAACTTTTTGTAGAAATGGGGTCTTGCTATGTTGCCCAGGGTGCTCTCAAGCTCCTGGCCTCAAGAGATCATTTTCCTTTGGCCTCCCAAAGTTCCAGGATTATAGACGTGAGCCATCACACCCAGCCTTATGTTCTCTTTCTATCTAGAGAGAGTTGATGTTCTACAAGGGTAGATCTAGGCCTCCCTCTAGTATATTAATAATTCTACATTTCCTGACCGCAGTTCCCAATATTTGTATCTATCATCTAACCTTCTCTACTGCAACAGGATCTCAAAACTCATCAGTTCCTAAATAGAATCATTTCTCTTCCTAAATCCTTGAGAGTTGTTCCCTTTCACCCACATCTTATAGGTCATTGAATCCTATCGATTCCTTCTCAGAGTACATTTATGTTTGCTCCATCCTTGTTACAAAGTCTCCTAAAAGGTCCAGCCACCTCCAGTTTCAGTCTAAGCCACTAAGCCACCCTTCAAACTACTGCCAGATTGTATCAAAAATACAAATAAGATCATGTGACCCTCATACTTAAAATATCCTTTGTTGCTTACAGAATAGAATCTAATCTCTGTCATTAGACCTTTGCCTTCTTCTCTGTTATCATCTTTTCCCACTGACTTCCCAAACTTTTCATAGTTTTCTGAAAGATCTATCATATTGCTGTATGCTCCCATACCTTCATGGATACACACATACACACATCATATATGTACATGGATACAATACAAATACACACATAACTGCACACAGTCACATACATACACATGTATACAATATTTATATATATATATGTAAACATGCACGCACACATACCTTCTAAATGGACTGCCATCCCTCTCTTCATTGATACAGAGAGTGCTCCTGTTTGCCAACACCAAGTATAAACACAAGCTTCTCTGGGAAACTTTCTCTTACCCTCCTCCTCTGCTGACAGGTGATTTATGACTCCCTGTATTGTGCTGTCATTTGTGCCTAAACCAAACATCACTTTTATTATTGACCTTATCATATTGTCTGTCTAGTATCTTCTGTGTGTCTGTCTTCTGTAAAAAATGAGTTCTTTAAGAGTAGGAACCAGGACTTATTTACTACCCACATCCAGGTGCATCCTCCTCCACAAAGCCATCAATTAAGCTGCGTAGAATGAATGGAAAAACAAATGTGAAGGTAAACTATACTAAATATGGAATGCCCATTAATTTCTGAAGTTACATTGAGAGAATTAGAACCACATCATATTATACTTTGACAGAGAAAAGGCTTAAAATGCAAATATCCAGAAGGAGAAACACGATGAAATTTAGTCACGATAAGAAAATACATCAGTCTGTCAGGCTTTAATGATTAGTATTCTTTCCTATGTTACAACGAAAGCCAGAATTTTTGAGAAAATAAGCATTAGAAAACAAGTTAAATGATGAATGCTCCAGCTAATTGTGGAGACAGAAAAGACTAAAATATGTTTGGTACAGTATAAAGGCTTTGATAGTGGTAAAATAATAAGACAGGCCAATGTGAAACACATAGTATAATTCAGTAGAAAAGGAAGAACCAAAATTGTAAACAATAGTAAAAGTAATCACCATTATTTATTAGTTATTATATGACCACTCTGTGCTAGAACTCTGCATACCTTATCTCATTCTATCCTCAAAATAATCTTGAATACATATATGGGTATTATTATTATTTATCCCATATTGTAGGTGATGAACCTGTGTTAGAAGGATTAATAAATCTATATTACCAAGGTCACAAAATCTAGTGAATTAAAAAAAAAGGCTCGGTGCCTGTAGCTCAGTGGCTAGGGTGCCAGCCACATAAACTGGAGCTGGCAGGTTCAAATCCAACCTGGACCTACCAAATAACAATGACAAAAAGAACCAAAAAATAGCCAGGTGTTGTGGCAGGTGCCTGTAGTCCCAGATACTTGGGAGGCTGAGGCAAGGGAATCATGTAAGCCCAAGAGTTGGAGGTTGCTGTGAGCTGTGATGCCACAGCACTCTACCCAGGGTGACAGCTTGAGATTCTTGTCTCAAAAAACAAAACAAAACAAAAACAGGGCTTAAAGCCTGACTCCAGAGCCCATGCTCTTATCTATTACATTAAAACAGACAATTCCAGTATGGGCATGGTGGCTCATGCCTGTAATCTTAGCACTCTGGGAGGCCAAGGTGGGTGGATTGCTTGAGCTCACAAGTTCAAGAACAGCCTAAGCAAAAGCAAGACATTGTCTCTGCTAAAAATAGAAAAACTGAGGCAAGAGGATCACCTGAGCCCAAGAGTTATAGGATCTGTGAGCTATGATGTCAGAGCACTCTACTGAGGGCAACAACTTGAGCCTCTATCTCACAAAAACAAAACAAACAAACAAAAAACTCAGACGATTACTTGTTCACATTTGATGATTTTTCTCCAGTCCCATAGTGAGAAGTTAGGATCACATCAGAATCAAATTCCATAGTAATTGTCTTACTTGGATGAAACTAAGTTTTTCTTTTCTTTCTTTCCTTTTTTTTTTCTTCCAGTTTTTCGCCAGGGCTGGGTTTGAACCTGCCACCTCTGGCTTATGGTGTTGGCACCCTACTCCTTTGAGCCACAGGGGCCGCCCTCTTTTTTTTTTTTTTTATTGTTGGGGAATCATTGAGGGTACAAGGAACCAAGTTACAGTGCTTGCATTTGTTAGGTAAAGTCTCTCTTATACTTGTGTCCCGTCCCCAAGATGAGACTAAATTTTTCAATCATACTCTTGGGATTGTGAAAGCAATAGATGGGAATAGCCTTTTTTCTAAAGGGAATACGTGTTCCCCTGTCAAACATCTATCTGCTAAATAAATCCCAGCTTTACACTGAGGATTGGACAGCAGGCAGTAGATGGAGATAGGAGAAGAGAGACATTTTCCTCTCTCTTGAGCTAAGAAATGTGGATGATTTTCCTCACTTAATAAATGGCACACCTGAAATGGTTTTGCTGGGAATTGACAAGTTTCCCCTGGCAAATAGATTGGGCCAAGGTATCTGCCAGATCAGACAGAAGGGGAACAAGAGTAGGGATCTGGGTAGAAGTTGTACTTAATTGTCAGCGTTGTCTGCCCTTTCTATAGTTACCCAAATTTCGGTGACATCTCAATAAAATTTACAGTCTGATCTCACCTCTATTCTATAGAAGTTAAGAGAAATCAGGAGGGTGGTGCCAGTAGCTCAGTGGGTAGGGTGCTGGCCACGTACACCCAGGCTGGTAGCTTTGAACCCGGCCCAGGCCAGCTAAACAACAATGACAACTGCAACAAAAAAATAGCTGGGCATTGTGGCAGGCACCTGTAGTCCCAGCTACTTGGGAGGCTGAGGCAAGAGAATTGCTTAAACCCAAGAGTTTGAGGTTGCTGTGATCTGTGACACCACAGCACTCCACTGAGGGTGACACAGTGAGACTGTGTCTCCAAAATAAATAAAAGAAATCAGGAGTGAGCCTGTGGTCTTGCTTGGGGTAAAGCAAAACGGTCAGGAGCAGTACAAGGTTCTGCTAGACCAGTGTGGAGGCAGGAAAGGCAGAGAATGAGGCAGGACATCTGTGCCCAGCAAAGCCAATGTCTCATGAGGTCAGGGGCAAGAGAACAGCCCTGTGGATACAAGCAGCAAAGACTGGATTCAACAAATTAACAAATGGTGCACACAGAAAAGCAGCTGCCCTGCAGACAATGGCATATAAACGTTTGTCTTTATGACTAACATACGTTGATCATTGAAAGTCAGTATGATCTTATTTTTAGTCACAGCCTTTTGAGGCATAGGCCTTTAAATCCCACTAATCATACTCATGCCCTGTTTTAAAGATGTCTTCAAAAGGAAGCTCAAATTCCTTAGCCTGCCACAGACAAGGCAACTCATGAAGGGCCCCATTGCTCATGTCTCCCCTCCCCAGCCTTCTGACACCACACGCAGGCCCTCAAGCGCAAATATACGGAATTTTTGATCATTTCTCCAAATGTGCTGCCATCCTTTTTTTGCTTCTGGACACAGGGTGCTTTCTCTGTGTGCAATTCATTTCCCCAAACCCTTCATCTGGCTCTAGCTCTGAAACTCATTCTTTGGGGCTCAGCTCAAGAGCTGCCTTTTCTAAAAAACCTTTCATGACTAAAATTCAGCTTACCTACCCTTCTCCATTTTCTCTTAAAACCCTGTGAGAACTTATCCTTTGGAATGTATCATGCTGTATGGTGATGATACGTTTACTTATCTGCTTCTTTTCTGCATCATATGCTCCAAGAGTGCCCAGCCCCGGGCAGGATGAAACAATATTTATTGAGTGAATGAATGGCTAGTAATCCTCTGGAACATGCCTAGTAGCTGCTCCGGTCCCAGGAGATTTGCATGTGCTCTTTCTTTTGTGATAAGCCGTGTAGGCTGGAAGCTGATTCTTCCTCTAATTTGCAAATTAACTTGACCGAAACTGAAATTAGTGGAGGGCAGAGAAGACCTGAGAAAAATTCGACAATATCTTACTTTCCTTCCTTAGTTATGTTCACTGCAGTCGTGGCTGATTTGAGTTAAATTGATCATACTTAGAATATGCCCAAATGTTTAAATACAGATATTTCATATATTTATTGCTTCCAACATGGCTACCAGAGGGGGCATAGATCTCTCTTTTGACGCGCTCCCCGATTTTCTCACAGTGAACAATTTTCCACTGTTCCTTTATCGTACACACACAAAAAGGTACACTTTCCCCTTAAGGTACTGTATTTGAAATGAATACTGAGAGTACTTCAGGAAACAAAGATTGGATTAATTCTCCCCAAGTCATACCACTGTGATTTCAACACAGCTCTCTGTAAATGAGTCTTTCATAATCACGTACTTTTCTGGCACTGCCATCCTATTCATGGAGTAAAAGAACATATTCATCTGATCCTTGGCCTAATAATCAAATTTCATCAAACGTTTAAACAAGTTTGATTTATAGCAGTCTGTACTAGGGATTGGTGTTTGCTTTTTAAACATTGTATTTTTTCGCTAGATGGGCTCGGCTTTTATGATCTCTCTATTTCCAGTTATTAAGGGAGAGCACCCACTAGCCTGTCTCACTGTTTTTCAGTTCTGTTATTCTGCTAGTATTTCAGGAAAATGATTATGCATAATGACTCACCAGCAATGTTGACAACCTTATGCACTCCTTCCAACGGTGAAATGGATGTTTTCTGTTTTTAGGTAGTTACGTTAACAATCCACTAACAGTTTTTCTCCTTACCTCTGATTGAATAATCTTCTTGCTTCATGTTCTATGAGGTTTTACCCAAGTAAGTATCTGAAAAAGTATTAAAAATATTATTCTTTTTCAATACTCACTGAAGTAACTGTTAATAGGCTGAACATGCCATCAATCTCCATACCAAGATTTAATTTGCAAAGGTTTTACATTTTCTTCTTCTTCTTTTTTTTTTTTTCTTTTTTTAAAGATAGAGTCATACTTTGTTGCCCTGGGTAGTGCCGTGGCATCATCATTGCTCACAGCAACCTTAGATTCTTGGACTCAAGTGATCCTCTTGCCTCAGCCTCCCATGTAACTGGGACTACAGGAGCCTGCCACAATGCCTGGCTATTTTTTGAAATGGCGGGGTCTCCCTCTGGCTCTGGCTGATCTCAAACTCATGAGCTCAGGTGATCCTCCCATATTGGCCTCCCAGAGTGCTAGGATTACAGACATGAGCCATCGTGCCAGCCCTTTTCTTCTTAATTATAAAATATTTTATACATTCAAAAAGGCATAGGGACAATGAGCACATAAAAAAATGATCATCAACATCATTAGCCATTAGAAAAATGCAAATTAAAACCACAGAAGGTAGCATTTCACATTTAAAAAAAGACAGACAATAATACATGTTGGTAAGAAAGTAAAGAAATTAGAACCCTCACCCATGACTTGAGGGAATACAAAAATGATGCCTCTGCTGTGGGAAATTAGTTTGGTAGGTTCTCAAAATGTTACATGTAGAGTTACTTTATGACCTGGTTATTCCACTGCCTCAATAATGGAAGCATATATGGACAGGAGAACTTGCACACTTCATCTACGTAAATGTTCACAGCAGCATTAGTCAGATTAGCCGAGACGTAGAACAATCCAAACCAACTGATGAGTGAATAAATGTAATATACCCTGACAATGGAATATTACTTGGCCCTAGAAAGGAATGAAATACTGATATACACTACAACATACACAAACCTTGAAAATGTTACACTAATTGAAAGGAGCTAATCACAAAAGATCACATATTGTATGATTCCATTTATAGGAAACATCCAGAATGGGCAAATCCATGGAGACAGAAAGTATATTAGTGGTTGTCCAGGGCATAGAGGGTTGGGACACATGGGGGTGATGGCTAGTGGATGTCTGGTTTCTTTCAGGGCTGATGAAAATGTTCTAAAATTGATTAAGATGATAGTTGCACAATTGTGTGCATATACTAAAAAGCATTGAATTTTACAGTTTAAGTTGAGTAATATAGTATATGGTATGTGAATTATATTCTAATAAAACTGTTCAGAAATAAATGCAATGAAAATTTTTAAACTTTAATACTGACATACACTGCATAGATACCATGCCTCACATCTGTAATTGTATCACTCACAGAGAGCTGAGCTAGGCAGTTCGTTTGAGGTCAGGAGTTAGAGACCAGCCTGAGCCAGAGCCAGACTCCATCTCTACTCAAAATTAGAAAAAAAAAAAATTATCCAGATGTTGTGGTGTGTACCTATAATCCCAGATACATGGAGGCTGAGACAGGAAGATTGCTTGAGCCCAGGAGTTTGAGGTTGCTGTGAGCTAAGATGATGCCACTATACTCTGCCTAGGGTGACAGAGTGAGACTGTCTAAAAAAACACTTCCAAGATTTAAAAATGTTTTGCCAATTTTTCACCATAATTTTTTTTAAAGAAACAAAAAGTTAGAAAATAAGTTGAACTCCTTGGTCTTCACATTGCCAACTTTGCTTAGAAATAACTACTGTCATGGAGTTTGTGTGCACCATTCCAATCCATATTTTTGTCCTTTTCTGTTTGTTTGGTGGTGGTGCCTCACTACACAGCCCAAGCTAGCCATGAACTCCTGGACTCAGGTGATCCTCCCACTGCAACCCCCCAAGTAACTGGGACCCCAGGTGCATGCCACTACACTTGGCTCATATTTTTGTCCTTTTAGTCTTATGTGTATATTTGTAAACAAAATATGAGTCTATTTTGAATGTCTTTTGCATTTTACATAAGTGTATAATGGAAAATAGCCTTCACAGCTTGCCTTTTACGCTTTGCATGGTGTTGAAAAATTTCAAATGTGTCCATGTAAACACACACGGATCTACTTCACCCACTTAAATTCTGTATGGCTATGCTAAAATAACACAATATCTAGCGTGCTAGTAGTGAAAGTTTGTTTCCAAATGTTCAGTACTATAAAAAATCTGGGGCAAAAAACACATTCCTTGACTATATTTCTGAGGACATGTCTACAAATATTTATCTAAGTGTTTATACCTAGAAGTTGAAATCTTCTGGTTAGAGGTTATGATCAGTTAAAATAAAGTACAGTATAAACCCATTATCAAAGTGTTTGTATCAAGTTATATCCAGCATTTGAGAATGGTATTTCCTCCCACCCTGACCATCGCTTAGTATTATCATTTCAAACTTTTGTCAATGTGATAGTGGTGAAATAATATTTCATTGTATTTTATTTTTTTTGATTTCAGGTGAGCTTGGGCATTTTATCATGTGTTTATTATCTTTTATGTACTGCTTCTGTGACTTTTTTTCTTTGTGAGGACTCTCTCTCTCTCCATATATATATATATTCTGGACAATAATCCTCTATTAGTTTTACATATTTCAAAAATCTTCCTTGATTTGGGTTTGTATTTCAAGTTTTTAAATAACAGGTTTATCAGATGCAGGTTTTAAATCATTAAATTTAACAATCTATTTCCTAATAGCCATTAGGAACATATCTTACTGTATGTTTTCTAAATATTTGGACATTTTGACGGTGACAAATGGATCTTAATCCACCTGAAATTTATTTTTTGCATACATGAAATACAAAAGCAGTTTTGTCCTCTTCCTTAAATGGCCACTTATTCCAGAACCCTTTTCCTACTGATTTATAACTGTTACAGAGCAAGTTCTCTATACAGACTTTTGTCTGTTTGGGAATTATTTATTCTCTATTTGCCTTTTCTTGTGTCAATACAATACTGCTTTAATTACTACACCATGTAAGCCTTGCTGTCGTGCTGTTTTTGCTTATACCCTATCAGCATTACATTGACCAACCACAGATTAAATTTGTGAAGTAGAATACTGGAGAAATAAATTTCTCAAAATGATAAGATGTCAGCGTTGGCTCTGGAATGTTATTTGGACTCATTCACAGTGGTGCCTGTTTGTGATATGTGCAACTATCTGCAAATGTTTTGAATTGTGGCCAACCGCTATGATTTAGTTTATTTTTAAAAATTGCTTTTAGACGCTGAATACTGTATCTGCGAAAAGGTTGTCATTTGAAATTGTGCAGATGAAACACTGGTGCTGTGAGAACCACCGACAGCCATTTTTTTCAGCTTTTTGTGCATAATATAAAACCGTGTGTGTATGGAAAAATCATTTCAAAGGCAAAATAACTTAATTCTGGAAATGTCATATCAATCATAATGTGAGTCATTGTGATACGTAGCCAATGATCTTATGTGTATAGAAGAGCATGGAAAAGGTCTCACCATGGTAGTGATTAGCACTAGCTAAGCAGCAGCACTTCTAACCCCGAGTTCTTGACATTTCCTGTTGGGAAAGTTCATCTGAATGTAAAGCCATTAATTAAAACTCAACATTTGACAAGATGATTTGTCCCCCTATCAGTTTCCCCTCTCAGCTTCCTTCTTTCTGTCATTTGGACCCTTGCCTTCCCAGTTTCAAATGTTTGGAGTTATCTTTGGTTTATTTTATTGCAATATATTCTCTCTATGGTAGGCAGAATAATAACCTCCTTACCTTCCCCCAAAGATGTCCATGTCCTAATCTCTGGAACCCATGAATATGATGCTAGGTTACGTGGAAAGAAGGAATTACAGCTGCTAATCCACTGACCTTAAAGAAAGAAAATTATCGTGGATTGTGTGGGCAATCCCAGGGTAACCACCCAGATCCTTGAAGTATGAAGGACAGGGACAGAAGAGTCAGGGTCAGAGTAATGTAGACTCAGAAGGACTCAATGGGACATTTCTGGGTTTGGCGATGAAAGGGAGCCATGAGTCAAGGGGGTGCAGGCAGCCTCCAGAACCTGACAAAGGCAAGGAAACAATCTTCCCCACGGAGCCGCCGGCAGGAAGGCAGCCCTACTGACACCTGGATTGCAGCCTAACAAAACCCATTACACGCGTCTGACCTTCCAGAATAGTAAAATAATAAACTCGTGTTGCTCAAAGCCATCATATTTGTGGTAATTTGTTAGAGCAGCAATAGGAAACAAATACATGACTCAATTACTAATCACATTTTTATATGATTCCTACTGACACTACCTCTCAAATGTCATTTTCATCTGGAATTTCAAATGGCAGCACCTAGTTCTGGCAGTCATTAGGTTAGCTTCTGGGTGTTGCAATGGATTTCTAAAAGTGATATAGGGAACCTCATCCTGCATTGTGAGTGGGGAGACCTTAGTTCCATAGTCTGTCTCTGCTGTTAATTAGATTGTGACCTCAGGAATCCGCTCTGCCTACCTTCCATGCTCTCCACTCCCAATATACAATCAGACATGGAATTATTTAATAAAATGATTATGAAATTTATTTCTAGCCACTGCATAGTCTGTCTCTCACTTCATCACATCATCAACCTACCCTATACATCAATCTAGAATTCCTTTCAAAACTTATTTATTATAAATTACACTCTTATGTATTGATTTCTCATTGCTTAGAGATAAAGTTAAGTTCCTATTAAGGACCTTTAACAATATGCCCACTGTCCCATATCTCTGTAAGAGATTTTCTTTCCCTGGCATGGTGCCTGTAGCTCAGCGGCTAGGGTGCCAGCCACATACACTGGAGCTGGAGGGTTTGAATCCACTCTGGGCCTGCCAAACAACAATGACAACTACAACCAAAAAGTAGCCAGGCGTTGTGGCAGGTGCCTGTATTCCCAGCTACCTGGGAGGCTGAGGCAAGAGAATCAATCGCTTAAGCCCAAGAGTTTTGAGGTTGCTGTGAGTTGTAATGCCACTGCACTCTATCCAGGGTGACAGCTAAGACTCTGTCTCAAAAGAGAGAGAGAGAGAGATCGATTTTCTTTCCCAACGCTTCCTACTCACTTCAACAAAAAAAGGTCTACCAGTTCACTCCTCACTCATGGTCTATCCAGGCTCTTTCTCCTTCCCACAGTATCCATCCCTCTCACATCTGCCTAGTTATGACAACTCTGCTCTTTTTGTAAGAGGCCCAGCAGCAACTACCCCTCTAAGTTTGTACCTGGCCCACAATTACTATGTACACTGTGCGTCTCAAATGATTAATAAGTCATTGTGAGAACTTGTAAATAATCTAAATTTTCAACTCAACACCGAAGATTGAGCGGGGTAAAGAGATGATAGAAGAGGGATGAAGGAAAAGAGAAATTAGCTCATAGGGGTAAAGCTTTCCCTCTGAAGTCTCTGGAGAGAGTCGGAAACCTGTGTTTGGAACTGATCTAGTTGCTGCTGGCATTATTATCTCTCTCTCTCTCTGTGAATATGTCATGTGTCCCAGGGCATAAGCCCTTAATGACAGGGTCATTTCTAATATTTCTTTCTCCCCTATCATTTAAAAAAATGTATGTCTTACTAACGAAGTTACATGCTTATTTGCTCAGGGTTGTAATACATAAATGATAATGACATCAACATACCAAATCTAGTTTTAGTGTCTACAATTCATGGAGCTATAAAATACTTAAGGGAGAATATCATCGATGAGTTTATTAATTATTTATTGAAAGCCTGTTTGAGCTTAGTATAGGTTAGAGAAATAATCTCCAATGCTGGACCGTGTAGACTTTCACTTAATTTCCCTCATATCTTGGCCTCCAAAGCCCACCTTCCCAGCAGCATTATTTGGTGTTTGCCAAGAATGATTCATAGGTCTCTAATCCCTCTTGAATTTCTCTGGTTTCTGGGAGGAAATTCCTCCTACCAGAGGTCCAAAGCCCACCTCATTCCAAGCTGCATAGTCACAGCCACATTGCCAAGGCAGCCAACTTCAGGCCAGTGGGGCAGAGGAAAGCAGAGGCATTGAATGAATCCAAAACGTAGCTCATTTTTTAAAAATGGCTATTTCTTAAGAAACTGGGCATCTATGAAAGATTGCATAAAAATTAATTCCATTATGAGAAATGTTTAGATTTCCTTTATTTGGTTAACTCATAATAGTACTTAGTCATATTCTTTGCTTGAAACTCTTTGTCCAAACCATCGATTCACCCAGTAGTTACAGTTCTGACTACAGTGTCATTATCCATGGGGTTTCATAACATTGCCATTTTATTCTGAATTTAGAAGGACTTCAGTACGGTCTATCTATTCCTCTATATCCTGTGATGCTAAGAATTGACTTGTCATAATGAAGATGAGCTCTTAGCTCAAGCTGGGGTAATGATTTTAAACCAAAGTAAACCTGAGTGGTTGGTCTGAAATCCCAAATGCTGTGTCTGGATATATCCATTCTCAAGAATCTAAAATGATAATATTTAGGTTGGGCGCAGTGGCTGCCACCTGCAATCCTAGCACTGCAGGAGGCCTAGGCAGGTGGATTGTGTGAGCTCAGGAGTTTGAGACCAGCCTGAGCAAGAGCAAGACCTCATTTCTACCAAAAAAAGGAAAACTAGCTGGTTGTGGTGGCTCACGCTTGTAGTCCCAGCTACTCCGGAGGCTGCATCAGGAGGATCACTTGAACCTAAGAATTGGAAGTTGCTGTGAGCTATAATGACACCACAACACTCTACTCAGGATGACTGAATAAGACTCTGTCTCAAAAATAAATAAATAAAACAATAATCTTAAGGAAATATTACATATAGCTAAACACTATATTTCATATTTTCTATCTTCTGTCTTCCCATTTTCCTTTTTCTTTTTTTCCTTCACATTTAAGTTCATTTCTACACACATATGGTACCAACTGTCAGTAGCATACAAAGGCCTCCTTTGGCTTGTCAGTAACATACATTTTCTCTAACATAACCTAACAAGGAGATTGCATTTGGAATGTCACTCATTTCTCTAATTTAGTCATAGCCTTTAAGTCTCCTCTGAAGACTCTGCGTCTTTCTCAGACAAATCCCTTTGACTACCTAACATTTTTCTTTCCCACACAGAACGTATTTCTACGTGACATAATGGAACTAGCAAGGAAATGATGCCTTCAGCTTTTTAAAACCAGCTCCTGTATCTTGGAGCTAACATACCATCGACTAGTTATTTCTGTCATATATACATATGTATACACACATACACATACCACACACAACTACCTTAAACCATGTATCGTGGACATTCTTCTTCACAGGCATAGTCATACATAGAAATGGACTATTGCCACATAGCCACAATCTCTTACATTTCTATTTCCTTCTAATTTTGCTCCCTCTCTCCTACTTCTTTGCCATTTTCCTCACCACCAGAACTATGACACACAGGGTAACCCAGCCATTGTGCCCAACGCTACCTGGAACAGCGTTCAGATACAATCCTTTACTAGAATGAACACAATTGGAATCTGGTGAATAGTGCAAAATGTTCCTTTACTTTTATGTCGTATCATCTCACTTGAGAATAAAGAATAAGCCTCCTACGGTTGCCTTTGAGTCCCCTTTCTAAGAATCCTCATTTCTTTTGTTTCTCTTTCCACACTTGTTGCCGGTAGTGGTGGAAGCACCCACCCCATAATGTGCTGGCTCTGTCTTGAGAGAGCACAGGGGGATGGCTGACTGCTTACACACCTTCCTGGAAGTATTCCGGGGCATCTCAGAATCCCCAGAATGGAACAACTCTAAGTCAGACAAACCATTCTTTTTTCTAATAGCGGTCATTCCTCAAAAAAATGTTAATGCATGACCATGCTATAAAAACTAGAGCTGAGGTCAGAAAGAAATAAAGAGATGAATAACACAGCCCACTCCTATCACAAATATGTAACAGCTGGCTGAACATAGCAGACACAGATGCCTGGAGTCTTGAAGCCCGGCTCACTGTGACCCAGACTAAATCATGGTCTGGGCACAATTGGAATGGCCTGAGTCTTTAGGTCTAAATAAGGCAGTTGCTTTAGGCAAAAGTACCAGACTGACTGTCCTGGATAGGTAGTCAGGCTTTGAGGAAATTACCTGAGTATATCCTCAGGAGCTCAGTCTAGCCTGTACGATAGCAGTGTGGGTCCTGGGATGCCTACAAAATGTGACTAATGCCTGAGACTTAACAAGGAAGGTGTAAATAGCAATGAAGATGGAGCAGTAGTGAGCGCAAAAGCCTAAAGTGAGGAAGAGGCCAATGCAGACTTCAGGGTAGTGTTTATTGACAGTAGTCTGGGAGGAGTAAAACAGTGTAGGATGAAATTTCTTGGCCAGCTCTGTAAGGGCAAAGCCCTGGGGCTCTGTAGGGAGAGACATTCTCCACTGGGCCCTGATGAGCCCTGTGCAGTCTTGACGGGTGTAGCAAGAAATCAAGCTCTCACTGATCTTTACCTCGACCGTTCTTGAGGGTTACATTTGTAGGAATGAGGTACCATCTTCCCTTAGGCAAAGAACTGACTTGTTACTGTTCATCTGAAAGTGATTCTCTAAGCACAGCGTCCCTCTCTCCAATGAGAGCGCAGGCATCCCTATAGGCTCCTCTGTGTCATCTCCATGGAATTTGGAGGGGGGAGCAGTCATGGGAAGTTGATGCGATCAGATGTGAAGCTCATGCTGCCTCTGTGCCGTGAGTAACAAAGCCCTTTGTCTCTGACTCAAGAGTCTTGTATCTTTTGCCAATGTCTGTGTCCCAGTTAGCAGGCTAGACTATTAGCCTGAAAGTAGAGGAAAATCTCAGACCATTCACAGTTCCTGATAGCTCCATTCCCAGCACTTAGAACAGTCCCCAGCAAAGAGGGGTCATTCAATTTGTTAAATAAATTCCTTACTTAAAAGATATTTAAATTTGGCTTACCTTACTATTAACCTCACTTATGAATACTAAATTAGTCAACATATACTTTTGAAATCACATGGCATGTTATGTCTTACTGAACAAGTGTGTGGTTGGTGTTCACTGTTCAAACTTAAATAAAATGAAGTTAAGGGAAATGCCTCTCATCTCTGAATACTTATCAAATCATATGTTAGTCAATTACCGAGCAATATCTGAAAAAAGCATCAAAATCATAATTGCACAAGATTACATAAAGTTGTTAATTCATTTGTTTAATTTCAAAAATAGCCATTTTATGGACATAGTGAATACCAAGAATAAGAACAAAAAAGATCTTTCATCATTAACTTTTCAGTGTGCCCCGACCAGGATCCAACTCAAAAGCTTTGTTAAAATAAGCAATTCTGCCCTTCTCCCTAAGGAAGGCATTGATCCCAGGCCCTCTGAGTTCCTCTAAGACATCAGGGATAATCCTCTCACTTGTGTCTATAATTAGTTTATTAATAACACAAAACACCTCTGAAGAGTGATCCTTTTCAATAGAATCCTCTTTTATTTATATACTACAGAATTACACAGTTTAGACTTGGGCTAACATTTGCAGGACAGGTGCTGGGCACCAGCGGGAGTGCTGTGTACTTTCACATAAACAGAGATGCATAATCTCTTAGCAACATGTGGCCAGTGTTAAGTCTCTGTAACTGGCTCATTGTTTTTTTTTTTTCTTGATATGTTGCAATCCTTTTTTGCATGAGGGCTCCACACCTTTCTAAATACTTGGTAATTTATGGGAAGGCAGCCTTTTTTTTTTCTTTCTTCCTGGTGAGAGGTTGTAGAATTTGTTTCAGCTGAAAACATCCCTTTCATTTCACATCCTGTGACACCTGTAAGCTGCCATCAGGAGTGCAGGGAAGATTGGAACAAACTTCCGTGAGCAAAACAGATCATCAGTGTTTAATCCAAACCTTTAAGAACGGTGATTCCCTGGAAATGATCTTCCTATATAATCCTCTCTAGATGCCTAAAACTATTTTGAAGATGAAAAGCACTTTTCTAGAAGGAGAGAATAAGATGGGATCCTGAAGATAACCTTATTACACTTTTTCACCACCGCGCTCAATCTCCAAACGATTCACTCACAGAGGATTCTGGAGCTTGGGGATTTGAACTAATGTGGCCATTAAAATCTTGCCTTTATAAATGAATGTCAAAGAAATAATTTAGATTATTCAGATCATTATCTTGGGCTGAAAAAATAATTCCCTTTGGAGAAAAGAAATGTGATTTTCCTAGCAGTTGTTGCACCTAGTAACAATGCAAGACTTAATAAAATGTGTGTTTCCTACATCCTCACATAACCAGTATAATGAACAATGGTGCAGGTTTGTTTCACTTAATCTCTGAAACTGAGTTTATTATTATTAATTCAGAATATAGGGGTACACGTGTTTTGTTTACATACTTTGTTTTTGTAGAGATTGAGTCAAAGTTATAAGTGTGCCCTTCACCCGGACAGTGGGCACTGGGATGTGAATTTACCCGTCCCTTCCTCTCTCCTCAACCCAGCTTGATTTTCATTGAGATTTACTTCCCTATGTGCACTGAAGTGTTGGTTGATCAATTCCAATTTAACACTGAGCACATGTGTGTTTGTTTCTCCATGCCTGTGATGCTTCACTCAGAAGAATGGCAAAAACAAATTTTAAAGATGATCAATCTTGGCTCAGCACCCGTAGCACAGTGGTTATGGTGCCAGCCACATACACCGAGGCTGGCAGGATCAAACTTGGCCCAGGCCGGCTAAACAACAATGACAACTGCAACAAGAAATAGCCAGGTGTTGTAGCAGGTGCTTGTAGTCCTAGCTACTTGGGTGGCTGAGACTAGAGAATCGCGTAAGCCCAAGAGTTTGAGGTTGCTGTGAGCTGTGACACCATAGCACTCTACCAAGGGTGACATAGTGAGACTCTGTCTTAAAAAAAAAAAATCAATCTTCTCACAACAGGAAAATAAAATTGTATTTCTTTTGTTCTCATCTTTTAAGGATTTTATACCATTGCTAGTCATACCCGTTTTCTTAAATATTCTTTCTACATTTACTGTATGTTGTAATCATCTCTTTACTGGTCTGTCACCACTGTTGAAGATCTTTAATAGTACAGACTATTTCGTATTCTTTAAGTATATTTATATAACCATGGCTAGCTAAATGTTTGGGAAATTGTGAATTATTAATAAATATTGGGTGAATAAATAAATTAATATCCCCCTATGTTCAATCCTTAACTTAGCTTCCCTATATATTCAGCCCTCAACTTAGAGCTGTTTTACCTCTAAGCCAGGGGTCCTCAAACTTTTTAAGCAGGGGACCAGTTCACTGTCCCTCAGACTGTTGGAGGGCTGGACTGCAGGCCGCGGGATGAGTCAACTGCTAAGCAAGACAGGCAGTGGGGGCAAAAACACCCAGCAGGCCGGATAAATGTCCTAGGCAGGCAGCATGTGGCCTGCGGGCCGTAGTTTGAGGACGCCTGCTCTAAGCACATTTTTATCCACCCCCTCTTGATCTTGGGTCTTTAGTCCCCAACCGATTGCTGGATAACTCTCTCCTGATGGTCTTGGCATTCTCAATCTCAACAGGCGTGAGGTAATATGAACAGGAGGGAAGCAATCAGGTCTCTGATCTTAAGAAGCCAACAGACCAGAAAGGGAAGTGAACACTTTCAACAGGCAGCATAATGAGCGTAATAAAAGAAGTACAATCTCAGGGCTGTAAATTCTGAGTTTACACTCACTAAGTCTTTGGGAAACAGAAAACTTTCATCTAGAGCTAGGCATGAACTTTAGAAAAGCCTCCAACATGCTTTGCTCCATGTTCATGCCTAAATCATCCACTGGTTCTTCACCTTTGGCCTCGATGCCCTGTTTATATCCACAATTGTGGCCCCGATTCTTAGGTCCTGACCTACTTCCAACTTGCTCCATCTATGGCTCCAACCTCTAGACTCTAATTTGCTCCTCCCAGACTTGGCCATCCTCCCTGTGCCCCATGCTCCATCCACCTTGGGCTGCTTTCGAGTCTGTAAGATACTTGTAAATATTTCCTGAAACTCATATTTCAGGAAATATTAAAAAAAATTTTTTTTGAAACAGAGTTTTACTATGTCACCCTCAGTAGAGTGACATAGAGCTATGGTGTCACAGCTCACAGCAACCTCAAACTCTTGAGTTTAAGCAATTCTCTTGTCTCCCGAGTAGCTGGGACTACAGGTGCCCACCACAATGCCTGGCTATTATTTGTTGTTGTTGTTGATGTTGTTGCTGTTGTTGTTGTTGCAGTTGTCATTGTTTAGCTGGGTCAGGCTGGGTTCGAACTCACCAGCCTCAGTGTATGTGACTGGCACCATAACCACTGAGCTACGGGTGCCGAGCCAGGTTGGGTCTAATTTGAATAGGTCAAGAGAGGAGGAAAATTAAAGTAAAAGGGCTAATACAGGCGAAGACGCCAGAGAAACCCTAAGCACATGTTTCCAAAAGAGTGGATCCAGGGGCTTGGTGTGCTTTGTTTGGTTTCCAGCTTCCAGATCTCCTCACAAGTAGACCCATTTGATGCACCTTATCCCCAGACTAAAGGACTAATCCTGATATTAGGAAAAAAGGAACAATGCTGTGCCAGGAACAGGGAGCATGGAGGTAGGGGGAGGATATACCTCTACCGTAAAACAAGGAGGAAATAGTCTGGGGGGACAACAGGCGATTTGGGCATGTTGGTGGCGTACAGAATAGGATTCCCCGTTTGTCAGGCTGAGGCAAGCAATCAAGGGGTGATGAGTTACAGAATAACAGGAGGAGCACCCACACCAGGTAAAAGCTATTCTCCTAGCTAGCCTGACATCCTTTCTCTTCCCAGGCAGTCTCAGAGAGACGCAGGAACTACTGGCATCAGCTCATGGGCACTGCGAGTGGGGCAGTAGTCTCTGCCGGGAGCCTGCAGACTGGAGCCGGGCTGTTCCTTATGACAAATGCCTCATCTCCCCATGTCCATGATTGCCCTGAAGCCGCTGCTGCTGGCAACTGCCCCTTCTTCTGATCTCTCTTCCTTCTGAGGCTGCTGGACCACCCCGATTACACCCCTGATGCTCTGGTTTGTGTGGTCTTTTGCTACCCAGCCTGGGCTATATTAACCTGACTGTGTGTTACTGATAGGAACACATGGGGTGGAGGAATATCGTAGCATTGTAGAGAGAAAAATAAAATAGTTCTTAGATCAGATGGAATTTCTCCCATACTTTGAAAAATGATAGTGATGATGAGGGGATACATTTCGAAAGGGCAGAGAAGGTAAAGAAGATATTTCCATGTTTGAATGAAAATGTCAATTACAGAATAATCAAGTGTATTTGGGAGTAATACAGGAGAACTACTTAGCCTGGGATAAAAGTTCATGCGAGGAACTAATGACATTGTGTTCCTTTTTTAAAATTTTACAGCACAAACATAAACAATAGCCTTTAACAAAGTTGGAGTACGTTTTCTTTTCTTCCTTATAGAAGGGGAGTTGAAAGTTGTCTTCAACATGAATTGAGAATGTTTTTCTTCTCCATATAGTCTCCACACAGAATGGAATTCACTAACTCGAGTAGGCAGAGGAAAGACACGTTACAGGGCTCACTTCGGCAGCACATATACTAAAATGGGAAGGATACAGAGGAGATTAGCATGGCCGCTGTGCAAGGATGACACGCAAATTCATGAATCCTTCCATATTTTTCCTGAATGGAGTTGAAGAAACAGTCTCCTTAGTAAAGTATCACAAGTATGGAAAAGCAAGCAACCAATGTACTCAATAATCATATGAAACCAGTAGATGAATAACTATACACTCACACAAGAGAAAAAACACAAATTTAAGAGGGGGCCAAGGGAGGAGAGAAAGGGTTGGGTAAGTTCTCACCTAATGGGCTCAGTATAAAAGTACATGACAGACCTCCTGGTGAAGGGCTCAGCTACAACTTGGACTTTACCTGGCAAGTGAAACAATGAGTAGTTTGTACCTTTATATTAATCTGAAACAAAAAGAAAAAGACATCTATTACAGTGGTTCAAGATTCTCCAGACACAGTTAACATCTTTGCTTTGGGAGCCAGCAGGGTAGCCTTAAGTAGGAACAGAGGCAGTCCATATGGAGCCTTTATGAGCAAGAGGAAAAGATACCTCTTTACTCAAACATATAATGGCTCAGGCAGGGATACGAATTGGTAAGCTAAGTGTGAGCTGAATTTGAACACACTTGACCTTAGTCAGGTGCCCTTGGGCAGTGTACAACTTTCACCGAAAAACCTGGAAGCCCTCAGGTGTGGGAGGTCTAGGTATATTTAAAATGTGGCTCAGTACCTGTAACTCAGTGGTTAGGGTGCTGGCCACATAACTGGGGCTGGTGGGTTTGAACCAGCCAGGGCTTGCTAAAAAACAATAACAACGACAACAACAAAATATCTGGGGGTTGTGGCAGGCACATGGAGGGAGGCTGAGGCGAACCACTTAAGCCCAAGAGTTTGAGATTGCTGTGAGGGTGACATAGTGAGACTCTGTCTCAAAAAAACAATAATAATAATAATAATAAAGTGAATATTAGAGGCCCCATCCCTCTCTCTTTTATGACATGAGAATAGACAGGTTTCAAATGACACTCACTCTGGGTTTTTTGTACAGTGAGATATAAGCCTGGATTTCCTACCCCCGTGTCTATTTTTCTGTCCCCTGCAGATTGCATTACTTCTAGCCTTGAGTGTTTAAAAGAGAAGATCAAACCCATTTATTTAATGTCACAATCAATATTGATCCCAGGTCTATCTACAGACTAGATTCTCCGAAGACAGCACTGTGGCTTTTAGGAGCTCAGAGAGAATTTACGAGCACAATATATATTTTTTTTAAGTTAGAAAGAAAATACATTCAAGATGTACTAAAATAGCTGGAAAAAAAAAGTGTAGTGTCCTACTTCATGCACACAAGATGAGCTTGTATTTACTAGACAAAGAATGGATAGCTAGAAGACGCTGAATTTCAGCTTATGAGAATTTCAATCTTTCGACTCACTCTAATAGCTCGGTGCAGAAAATTGGTTCGTGAGAGATTTTGAAAAGTAATAAGGTCATAGATGATTGAATTATGTTAATAACATTCAATTACTAGCTTTCTCAACTAATGATATTGCCTTCTATGATTTAATGCAATTTATAAATAGGCACTTAAGATACATTCTCCCATTCCATATAGTGAAATATAACTTTGTAGATAAGTTATGACATTACAATGTGGCAATGTATAAACCATGCTTTTTATTCATAGAGCTATTATGGGGAATCAAAGGAAGTGTGGTCCAAATGTACTTTTTCAGCACATAATTGTGAGACAAGATACAGCATCTTATGCTCTGTCATGTCTGTTAATTAGATGGGAAATTAATATCCTGTTTTGTTGTATCTCATTTGCAATTCCATATAAGTTAGCCACAATTTTTTAAAGGTTATAAAATACTGAAATAATTCATGTTAAGCTTTTCTGTTTGAAACAAACAAAAGAGCTAGAAAACTGGATCCTCTGTTGGTGCCTGGCACTTTGATCACACTTTACATCTTGGCATCTTGTTTTTTATATGCTTCAAATGGGTTTTTTTTTGTTTTGGGTTTTTTTTTTTTTGTTTTTTTTTTTTAGATAAAGTCTCATTCCTGTCAATTTAGGTAGAGTGCCATGATATTATCATCACAGCTTACAGCAACCTCCAACTCTTGGGTTCAAGAGATCCTCTTGCCTCGGCCTCCCAAGTAGCTGGGACTATAGGCTCCTGTCATAACACCCAGCTCATTTTTCTTTTTTTAGTAGAGATAGGGTTTCTCTTGCTCATGCTGGTCTCTAACGTCTAAGCTCAAGCCACCCACCTGCCTCAGCCTCACAGAGTGCTAGGATTACAGGGATGAGCCACCATGCCCAGCCTTTCCAAATGGACATTTTAACACCCTTTGCCCTACTGGACAAAATGAGAACAATGACAGCCTCAAAAGGATTAGACTGAGTAAACGCTTTACAACTCTCTCCCTAACACAAATCATTTTGGCCTTCTCACTGTCTTATGAACAGGGTAGGATCAGTCCTAAAAGCAAAATTATGTTCCCATCCTGTACCTCTCCCAATACCACCTATAACCCAAACCTATCTCAAGCCTTTCTAACAAGCCCTCCCCAACCTATCTTTCCTCTTTTGAGTTTCCATATCTCTTATATCTTTGTAGTGGTTTAACTAATTTTGATGCAATCCCATGGCATCTTGTAATATGTCTGACTAATATGGATGAGCCCTGTTCCCCTAGCAACACTGTAAGCCCCAGAATAGGAAATGAGGCTTATCTCATTTTTGTTTCTGTATAGAGCTTGATATAGCACAAAGCTGGTGCTACTGAAATCAATGCAGTAAATGTGAGTTAATTTCCCTCCAACCTGCAGATTGTGTAAATTCCTGGGATGTTGCTCCTCTCTTAGCACTACAAACTATATACATACAAGATCTGACAATTAAGTTCACAAATTCATCCTAGAATATCACTATGGTCACCTTTGAAATACTACCCTTGAGACACTATGCACTGACACCAGCACCTGGCCCACTCTTCAAAGCAAGTTTGGGATTCTTTTTCTGGAGTGGCCATCAAAATTGTCATCATATTACTCTTGATGTCTTGACTGTCATAAAAATGTCTTTCTTTTCAATATTTCTTTTATCTTAAGGTAAAGAAAAAATTCACTGGGGGTTAGATCAGGTAAGTAAGGAGGTTGTTCCAACACAGTTATTTGTTTACTGGTTACAAACTTCCTCCCAGACGGTGCTGTGTGAGATGGTGCACTGTCATGATGCAAGAGCCATGAGTTGTTGGCCAAGATTCTCAGTTAAGACCTTGTTAACTGTTTCTCTACTGATGTTTCCTTGGTCTGCTGTGCTTCTTCTGTCAGCCAACAATTTTGATTGCACAATTTGTGCAATGTTTTCATCCGTTCTGCTCATTACTGGCCTCCCTGAGCTCTCTTCCTCAGTGATACTTTCTCTCTCCTCAGAAAAACATTTAATCCATTTGTACATTGACATTTTCTTCATGGCATCAGCCCCATAAACTTGGACAAACAAGTCCCTGATTTCAGTTCCACTCTTGCCGAGTTTAACAAGGAATTTATGAATGTTTTGTTGTTGCCCTAATTCAAGCTCCAGCGTTCACGCAATGGCACACCAAAGCACACAATAATGAACACCACTCAGCAAGACACCACACACACCAACATGAACACAACTGAGAGGCACAAATACGCTATGGTTATGAAACCTTACTGAGTGGTGTGTACAGTGCTGCCAATGTAAGTGGTCAGTGGTAAGTTTGTGAACTTAATTGTCAGACCATATGTGTGTATATATACACACACACACACACAGTATAACCTCTGTGAGTTCACCACCCAAGAAACTATAATGAACTGGTGGTCAACATATGAAGATGGTCAACATAAGGAACTAGGCTTACTGTGCTGATACATACATGGGTGCATGTCCAGTCTATGAAAAAGGAAAATTTAAAGAGGTGGTAAATGTAGGGAGCTGGTCAACTTTGGAGGTTCAACTATATATATATATATATACACACACACAGAGAGACAGAGAGATACACATATATATATAAACACACACACATACACATGCACATAGAAAGAGAGAGAGGAAGAGAGAGCTATCCTTCAACTCTAACTCAGCTAAAGAGTAAAACATGTATAATTCAAATACATTAAAGGAAATTTACATTGTTTCCCTCTCTTCAAGAGACTTATAGAGACTTCTAGAAATTAAAAGTGTTTGAAAAAGTCTAGTCAACATCATGATATGTGAATGTAGAATAAATGTGAACTACTTCACGAAATCCATGAAGAGAAGCAAGCAGAAACTCTTAGAGTTGAAAACACTAGATAGGATACCCTAAAATCCTCAAATCAAGAAAAATACTATCCGGAATAAACCTGGAAGACATCGTGTTGCTCATAGGAGTACAAATATTATGTGACACTGCCTGGGTGAGGTATCTAAAATAATCAAACTCATAGAAGCAAAGAAAAGAATGATGGTTGCCAGGGGCAGGCAGAAGGAGAAATAGAAGTTGTTGCTCAAAGAGCACAAAGTTTCAGGTATGTGAGATGATAAGTCCGAAAGTTGTCTTGTATAACACCATCTACACTGAACAATATCATATTGTACACTTCAAAAATTAAGAGAAAAAATTAAGGTCACATTAAGTGTTCTTATCACACATGTGCATACACACACACACACACACACACGTGATGAAGATGTTTTTACTTTGATTGTGGTGATGGTATCAAGTATATATACCCGTATGTCTGATTTCATCAAAGTGTATACATTAAACGTGCAAGGTTTTCCAAACATAAATTATTCCTTAATAGAAAGGTTAAAATATATGTAATATAAAAATGAAAAATACATAAATATGCATAGGTTTAAGAATAAACTTAGGGAAATTCATGAATGAAAGATGCAATATAAACCATCAAGAGGAAAATAAGGAATAGCAAAAAAAATGCCTATTGTTAGGCCAGGCATGGTAGCTCACGCCTGTAATCCCAGCACTCAGGGGGGCTGAGGGGGGTGGATGGCCTGAGCTCACAAGAGAACAGCCTGAGCCAGAGCAAGACCCTGTCTCTAAAAATAGCCACATGCCATGGTGGGCACCTGTAGACACAGCTCCTGGGGAGGCTGTGTCAAGAGAATAGCTTGAACCCAAGAGTTTGGAGTTTCTGTGAGCTATGATGCCACAGCATTCTACTAAGAGGGACAAAGTGAGACTGTCTCAAAAAAAAAAAATATATATATATTTTTGTATATATTGTATATATATTAGGTGCATATTTGTATATGCACCTAATGTTCATGGTGCACTTGCCATACATGAGGCTTTACTTTCAACAGTGTGTCCTTATCCTTGTTTTGACTCCTGGTTAGAAAACTACCATCTTCATTTTACAGAGAAGGAAGCTGAGGCACACAGAAGTAAGGTTGCACAGTGAATTCATGACAGAGCTGGGATTCAACTTCAGGCAATACCATATCAGATCTGGAGTTGGAAGACCAGATACCCTTTTAACCTTTGGGTTGACATCTTGATGGCAAATTTTCCACACTCACCATACCTAACATTGCCCTCAGGCAAAAAACCCTGAAAACGACTTTGATATGAACTTGTTCACAGTTCTTCTGAGCATAGACTTTTTGTGATAGACATATCATAAGGTGACCCTCAGGGAGTCACCTCTTTCCCCTAAATATATGATGGAAACAATAAGTTGCTCTAAACCTATAGAACACTGTAAAGGTGAGAGGATGTCACTCTTGCGATTTGGTTACAGCACATGGGATCCAGTCTGAGCAGATGGGAGAACAGAAAGAGTCTCTCATGCCTGCCGGCCTTCAGGAAGCAAAAACTGTGTTGTGAACATGTAGGTATGCATAAATGGTGGACAGCAGTGATGACCTCCAGAATTGGTGCCAGGGCCTTCAGGCAAAGACCCATGAGGACATGAATTCTGTCAACAAGTGTGGAAACAGATTCTTCCCCAGTCAAGCCTCTGTATGAGAACACAGCCTCACCAACACTTTGATTACAGACTTGTGAAGCTGTGATAGGGAGAATTCAAAGATGACCCCAAGATTCCTCACCCTCCAGTGTACACACATCTACTCCCAGTTATACCACCAAAAGCTAATCTAGGTGTTATTGTGAAAGGATTTTTTCCACAAGCAATTAGGTTCTCAAATAAGGGGACCTTAGGCTGAGCAGATTATCCTAGGTTGGTCTAACCTAATCATCGAGCCTTTAAAAAGGACTGGGACCTTCCCTGAGAGAGGTGAAGTGGGAGGAGTATTCAACACAAGAGAGATTCTCCACTGCTGGCTTTGAAGCTGGGGATGGGGAGGAGGGAGGGCTGTTATATGGCAAAGAATGTGTGAAGTCTCTGTGAGCTGAAAGCAGCTCCTGGGCAAGGAAATGCAGGCTCATCTCTATAATTACAGGAACTGGATTCTGCTTGGAAAAGGACCCCGAGGTCCAGATGAGACACCTTCATTTTAGCTATGTGAGACCCTGAGCGAAGAATTCAGTCAGATGCCCAGATTTCTGACCCACAAAACAGTGAGCTGCTAAATGAATGGTGTTCCAAGTTGCTAAATTTGTGGCAATTTGCTCGATTTGTTACACGATAGAAGACAACAAATACACTTCTCATGTTTTTAATAGATATAAGTTGAGTCATGTCAATTAATTGTGAAAATACTCAGTACAATACATGGAATATAGAAGATGATAAACATTTGTGGAAACTTTATGAAGCCTCTGGAATACAGAATTTCTTTCATCATTGTCAAAGTGATCAGATACCATTTGTAAGAAAAAGTATTCTGGGGTGGTGCCTGTTGCTTAAGGAATAGGGCGCTGGCCCCATATACCGGGGGTGGTGGTTTCAAACCCGGCCCCAGCCAAAACTGTGGAAAAAGAAAAAAAAAGAAAAAACATTCACCTCAGAGAACAAGTGAAAAATACCATGGAGTAATCTGTTAAAATACAGTACTAACACAGTATCCCTTGGACATGATATCTGTGATAATCTGAAAATTTTTAAAAAATGGAATAAAAGTCAGTAAATTTTACCTGTATGTGGTAGAATTGGAATAAAAAATATTTAGGTCACTATCCTAGTTCTTAAAAGGTAGAAATGTCATATTAACTTTTTTTTTTTTTAAAAGAAAGGGTCTCACTCTGTTGTCCGGGCTAGAGTACTGTGGCATCAATTTAGCTCACAGCAACCTCAAACTCCTAGGCTCAAGTGATTCTCCTGCCTCAGCTTCACAAACAGCTGGGACTGCAGGCACCCATAATAATGCCCAGCTGATTTTTCTATTTTTAGTACAGATGAGGTCTTGCTCTTGCTCAGGCTGGCCTTGGACTCCTAAGCTTAAGGAATCCTCCTGCCTAGGCCTCCCAGAGTGCTAGGATTACAGGCATGAGCCACTATACCTCACCCATATTTCATATTTTAAATGATTCTACAATATTGCCATTTTTCCAACTCTCCTGTCTTTTATTTACTAAAGTCCAAGGATACTGAGCTCATGGGTATAGTTTCAACAAATTCTATCATGACTGACTCATAAAATTTGGCAGCTATTAATTTGTTTGTCATGTATATAAGATGATCTCTGTGTTGAGAATTCAAATGCTTAAATTCTGGCCTGTGTATCATAGATAATTTGCACATCAGTTCTGAGGTTTTGGGATACATTCCAATATATGCATATGCTGTCTGAAATTTGGAAATCCTCCTACAGCTTGAAGATTCTCACTTTATCCTTTAAGAAAAGTCATGCTTCAAATTGGTACTATCCAAGAACCATTTGTGTGACCACAGAGATAGTTTCATATCATTTGTAAAAATAAATGATTCTTGGGCTGGGCGTAGTGGTTCATGCCTATAATCCTAACACTTGGGGAAGTCATGGGAGAATCCCTTGTACTCAGGAGTATGGGACCAGTCTGAGCAAGGGTAAGATCCTGTCTCTTCCAAAAATAGAAAAAATTACCTGGACATACCTATAGTTCTAGCTACTGGGGGGCTGAGGAAAGAGGATCACTTGAGCCCAGGAGTTTGAGGTTGTTATGAACGAGGCTAACCCCTCCTGCACTCTAGCCTGGGCAAAAGAGTGAGACTCTGTCTTAAACAAACTTCAACCTGTTGGGGTCAAGAGATCCTCTTGTCTCACTCTCCCAAGTAGCTAGGACTACAGGTGCCCATCACAACACCTAGCTAGTTTTTTGATCTTTAGGGAAGACCAGATGTTGGTTGTGCTCAGGGTTGTCTCAAATTCTTGAGCTCAGGTGATCCACCCTCCTTCTCCTCCCAGAGTGCTTGGATTAGAGACATGTACCACCATGCCTGGCATTTTTTCATATTCATGTAAAGATAGGGTCATGCTATATTCCTCAGGTTGGTCTCAAGTTCTGGACCTAAAGATCCTCTGATCCTCTTGCCTTGGCATCCAAAATCCTTGGCACTCTCCAATCCTTGGCTAGGATTACAGGCTTTAGCCAGCAGAATTTTTACTCATGTAAAAAATTTATTTATGACCACCATGGAGATAAATTTACCCTTTGTAAAATGAAGTTTTTGAGGCAGTGACCTGTTTTATGTCAGTTGTGAGCTTAACATAATTAACATTTGATTTTTTGAAGGTGGTACATTTGCTTTTGATTGGAAAAATAGCTCACTCTTCCATTAAATAAGACTGTTTTCTACTTTATTTTTTAGCATTTAAAAAATCAACTATATTGATTTTCAAATATAGTTCAAACCTCTTGATTTCTCTTAGAAATAACTCTCTGTTCTGAAGGATAATATACTTATAAAATGTAGAGATTAATTTTCCTGTTAGTTTGTTTTGAGACAGAATCTTACTCTGTTAACCTTGGTAGAGTGCTGTGGTGTCATAGCTCACAGCAACCTCAAATTCTTGGGCTCAAGTGATCCTCTTGCCTCAGCCTCCAGAGTAAGAGGTGCTTGCCACAACACCCAGCTAGTTTTCTATTTTTAGTAGAGACAGGGTCTTGCTCATCCTGAGGCTGGTCTTGAACTCCTGAGCTCAAGTAATCCACCTGCCTAAGCCTCCCAAAATGCTAGGATTACAGCCATGAGCCACTGAGCCCATCAGAGATTCATCATTTTTTAAGGGTCTTATACCTTTTGCTTATGCAAATAATGTCTTTAGAAATTCTGATAGTACTTAGGAATCTATAAATTGAATTTTGTAAAGTTTTATACTGATGCTTGCTAAAAAGTCTAGTTCATGATTTGATATAAAGAATATAGAAAAATTGCTGCCCTTTGAGGGTTCTGGAATGTCCAAGATGCTATCATTAGATATGATATTGACAAATCATTTCTTATTAGGATGACCCTGACTAATCTTTCTCTAAATTTTATATCTGAGATGGAGGGAATGGGGATGGACTTTGTGGAGTCAAAAAAAAAAAAAACCGAACAAACAAACAAACAAACAAACAAACAAAAACCATGGAATGTACACCAGATCAAAGGGCCTTACGATATGGGGGAAAAGCATAGAAGATTCTGGAACAGGTCCTCCACATGTAGTATAACTATTAAGAGAGTTTGAAAGCTTAAGAAAAATGATTAGAAGGGAATAATAATGGCTCAAGCTATGGAAAGATAAAGTGCAGTAAAAATACAGTATTATAAACAACTCACTCTTCCTTCTCCAGCCGTCTCTTGAATACATTTCTTCTATTTGCTTCATTATTTTTCTCTCTCAGATCCCCAAACAGAATTCATCATCTTTTCCTGAAGCACCAGTGTCATGGCCCCACCACTCAAATATCTGTAAGCTGGCCTCTACTGCTCCCTTTCATTGCCTGTGCAGAGCAAATCTCCAAGTCCTATTGCATAAAGCTCCCAGATTTTATCAGGTCCGTCCCCTTTGCCTCATACCCGATGCTTTGGCTTTAGAACAAATCCTAATCACAATCACATGTTGTTGAAAACACTGAACAGACCCTTCCTAATTGGCTTCCCTGCTCCCACCCTCAAAATGTCTATCCCTCCTCACACTCCCAGCCAACAGCCGCTCTGCCAGAGGATCCAAAATACAAGTCTTATCATTTCATTTTCTTGGGTGATTCCCACTGCTCCCAAACAAAGGCCAAACTCTTGAGCGTGACATGTCAAATCTTCCTGAGCTGGCTCGAACTCTCTCTACTGGCCTCTCTGCTCACAGTTCCTCCACGCGCAGAACGTCCTTCTCTCACTTTGATGCCCTTCTTATTTGCTCAGCTCTCAGCCTACAGTTCCCTTTTCTGCCTTGACTGCCCAACTAGTCTCTACTTTTCCTTCTATTTGTCCCAACTGCAGTCGGTCCCATTTCTTTTATGCATAAATAATGTAAAGATATAAAACCGTACCAAGACACAGCCTACCTTCATGAGCCTGTAGTCCAGTGGAGAAGCAATGTCAGGTTGAAATGGCGAAACGGGTGCAGGCAGCAGCCGGGAGTTGTATGGGACTGCGTGTAGGGATTCAGGAGAGGAAAACAAAATCATACGCTTGGCATTTGCCTCCTACTGGCATCTTTGTCAACAAACAAAAAACCGCAAAGCTGAGTTGTGTGTTACTCTTTGAACATTTCATATTTAAGTTTATCACTAACAAACATATCTAAATGCAACAAAGGCATTGCTGGAACCTAATGGACAGGCTAACGTATTTAGGCCTTTACTGGTTTTGCCTGAGTACTGATATGCAACAGATTCTTGCTTCGTGCATAAATAGGACGTTGAAATGTGCTCACCTTTGTGCTTTCTATTTTGTTCTGGTTTTTAACGAAATATTTTTTCTGTATGTACTTAGGCTACCTATGCAATAATTCAGCCACACTTATTTTGTACTGTGGCTTGGCATTGGAGTTAAAGTAGTCACAGAAATAGCGTAGCGGCGTTTGCTTGATGATGTTATGTGATCTCCAATTACCAGTAGGTTTGCTGGGCAGCTGCCTGCTATGTGTTTGTGTTCAGTAACAACAAAACATTTCTTTTTGAGTTGTGTATCTTCTGTTTGGGTCAAAGTTGATGAATTTTGCATATTCAGTACGCATGCCTTCCTGCTAGATTACAGTATTCAGGATGTCCATGAACCAAATCATATATTTTTCCCTTCCAAAACCAATTTTCAATACATGTTTGATAACGTGTATTCGTTCCTGTTCCCATAACACAAATTTCATTACAAACTGGGGGCAGAGGCGATATACCAGCAAATGTCAGCGAATAGAGTAATTCCAGTGAGGGGATTTGGTGAAAGATCCCACAGTAACATTCGAGCTGGACTGTGGTGGGTGGTTTGGACGCAGCACACACAGGACTGACTGAGAAAATAAAAGCAAGTCTCTGAGGAAATTTCTTGAATGCAGGAAAGTTCAAGGCATAATTGTGTTTCTGCTGCAGCTCGGGAAGACTAAAATCAGAGCCTGTAAAAGGAATTTTAGGATGTAAAATGGAAGCCCCAGCATGACAGACTATGGGTACAGAAGTCTATTTTGTAAGAAATCATGAGGCATTCAAGGTTTAATAATAATAATGTAATCAAGGCTGCCCTTCACAAAACATGAACCAGGCAATGGCATTTTAAGCAAATTAGAGAAGAGAGAGCTGGGAGGTAAGGACACCTGTAGAGAGGTCAAAAGGGCAACTTATGTACCATAGGGGTCATGATGAGAGACTGTGGAGAGGAGGAACATTGGGTGTCCCTGGAAGGGGCGGAAGGAAAAGGTGGGAAGATTCTGAATTAGCAGAACTCATTAGTTACTTGGATCTAGAAGGCAAAGGAGAGATGTGGTGAAACTTGCCCATGGCGTTTGCAAGAATGGTGATCTGAATGAGGAGGGAACCGACAGCTAGCGTGGTGCTCATTTTGGAATGTACTGAATCACCGAAATAGTGATTGACCTGTCAGCAGGTCATTGAGATTGTCGTAGACCACTCACAGCTCAGGAGCAGAAATTAAAAAGGAGGCCTAGTTTAGAGATGCGGATTTGGTGGTTGCGGTAGCCATGAGAACATGCCCTACAAATTCCTACCACAGAGAAAATATGTTAACTGAGGACCACGGGACTTGGACTTCAAACTCACCTTGGCATTTGACCTGTGGATGTGCATCCCACAGGCAGCTTCTTGCCAGTGGCTAATTACAGTGGAAACAGTGAGGCAGATCAGTTTTCAAGAAGACAAAGAATTTCTTTGTCAGCCTTCTCTGGCTCCAGAACTCACCCAGAGCTGTACAGAACCTCTTGTTGGCTGCCCTGGGTTGCAGAAGGCTGTTACCCAACTGTGCTTGTCTCTAATCTTCTCTTCCTATCTCCTTCACCTGGGGTCAGACTTGCATCATGGTCTGACCTGCCTCCCAGCCTTCTCGAATTCTCTTTCCCTGTTTTTTTCTTTTTCTTTCTTTCTTTTTTTTTTTGCAGGTTTTGGCCGGGGCTGGGTTTGAACCTGCCACCTCCAGCATATGGGACTGGCGCCCTACCTCTGAGCCACAGGAGCTGCCCGTTTTGTTTTGTTTTTAACACAGCCTCTGTGAGGATGAGGAAACTGTGGCCTTCTGGATCCTTGAGTATGGCCTTCTGACTGAATCAACATTTTACAAAACAAATCTTTTTAATAAAGAGATTTGTCCTGCAAAGTTTAGATTCTGTCAAGGGGCCCCATTTAGGGATCCAGAGGGCCTCATGTGGCCTTGAAGCCACAGGTTCCCTACCCCTGCATGGAACTTTGACCACATAATGCTGTCTTAACATCCGCCTCTCAGAGCACCCAGATTAACACAATAGTTACTTGAAAAGAGGTCATCTATATTCTGGACACCATCTTATACAATTAGAATTTTCTATATAAGGCTTGAATCATTAGAGCATTTTGAAACTATTAAATTAATTGTTAATTATAAGATTATGTTTAGTAAGTAATACTTTTAAGTGAGGATGTTCTTGTGTTTATATTGAAAACCTCCAATGTAAAAGATGAAATAGGTATAAGAAATTCTAGTGGTTGGGTACATTTAACCTTCGAGAAATATCCCAGAGTTATGAAACACTGAGTTGGAGTCACAGATAAAAGTGGCCTTTGAGGTGATGCAGAACCCTAGTTAACAACAATACCTTTCATTTCCCAGTCATTCTGAAGCATCTGGGTCCACTAATGTTGTTCTTCAGAACCCACTAGCTAGTTCTTAAAACTTTTGAGCAACATTACTGTTTCTTTTTTTTTTTTGGAGACAGAGCCTCAAGCTATCCCCCTGGGTAGAGTGCCATGGCATCACAGCTCATAGCAACCTCCAACTCCTGGGCTCAAGCGAGTCTCCTGCCTCCGCCTCCCAGGTAGCTGGGACCACAAGCGC